>JAULKQ010069590.1:0-21244 GCA_032356285.1 Smithsoniella earleae | reverse complement strand
AGATTTGGGGAGGAATTTAATGTTACCTTTCCTACCGTCTATAGACACGCTCCTGATGAACTGGATTCAGCTATCTCCTATAGAGATACGACTGGGCAGAACTTGATTTTTCGGGCATTTTGGTCGTGGCCACAAATCACCGCCCCGGAACCACAGTTCTGCACGAGTTTAAACAATGTGGAGAAATGGTCTGCGCGCAGAGCGATATTTCTTACTCAGTGAAGAATTGACTGCCCTTGAAGCGAAATGATATTGACTCTGCTGTTATCTAGCACGAGCATGGCGTGCGCTACATAGGCGAGCCATTCAGACGCATCGCTCGGGCGTCTGTGACATACAAGGGTGCAGCAGCAGATTTACGCTACGAGTATGTTGTCCGTTGTGCATTGTCACCGAATTCATGATCCACGTTTATCAAGTAACCAGGAAAACATCCCAACAAGCCAATTACTGGCTCCGTATGAAAATAGCTTCATTGGCATTCAACACTTTTGAAGCAAATCATGGCGTAATACAGTGGAGCGAATGAGGATCACAAACACTGAGGAGGACCGAAGGCCAACAACAGTTTGATAACTCTAGTTTAATTGCTAGTTTCCAGATAAATTTGACAATTGTTTTCATCTTGTCCCAGTGTACCTGGCTGGAGTGAATCTTTCTTGTTCCTGCTGCCTTTATCCGCTCTGATACGGGTTAGCACAACAATGTTCAGTGCGTGTCACTCAGGACATATACAGTAATCAACGCATGTTAAGTACTTAAGACTTGTGAGTGGGAGCTCAAGCCTGGCAATGCTTTCGACCTGTTGATCAAGAAAAATGCAGCCTGCTATCAGCCTTCCCACACCACCAGAAACAAGAAAATCATGGGCCCCGACAAAAGCATTTGTTTTCACAGTTTTGACAGGCTACTATCCAGGAGTTAGCAAAGGGCTGCATAAATTGGATACAACTCCATACCCCTAGAACTGACAGGCAACTGCTCTTGCCACCTTCATCAGGTTGAATTAAAATCCAGTTAATGCTAGACCGATGGGTAAATTCGGTTCAAAAGGAGTTTTAAAATTAAATTGATGCTCATGCTTTCTGGAACGATGTAAGATGCAGCAGTTGTACTATCTGTACTACACTTGGACATTTGCTTAAGGGATTATTTCTACAGGTTCTCAATTAGATGTTTGCTATCAACAAAAATTTAGTGAGATTGTTCACACATTCTCCCCCACCACTTCTTTGAACTGGATGAAAGCATGCTGGAGGATACCAGCTTTGCTTATTTTCTTACGGTTCAGTTGGCTTCTTAGTCGCTGGGCTACATAATTCTACAGTACTCTCTACATTATATTGTAGACATGGATGACAAAATGATTCATCTAGTACTTTCCAGGTAAGCATGTTCCAGATGATAAAATATAACGATGTTTGCAATCTCAATGAGTTTATGCTTCTGTAAATATCACACAAGTATTAAAAGATCAATCTTCTTTTCATCTGCACAACCCACATAAACAGTCGAGCATAGAGCAACTGTTTCTGCCGAAAGTGCCTCTGCAGGTTTCGAATCACTATTCTCACAAGTTTCTAAAGCCTACTGCATACTGTACAGATCGTAGCTGAATTCTATTTCAAGTGATGCTCATTGATGACCAATACTTTCACATCTTCATTTGTCACTTGCACACGAAGTCCTCAAAGGTCCTTTGGTCATTATTAATTTGATCGACCTTGAACCTTTTGGATCTATAACCTGATCAAATAAGCACCGAGTGGTAACAGATGCAAGTATCAACACAAACAACCCTTACAGGTGTGTTCACTAAGATGGAGTTGCTAGCACTAGTGCAAGTTTTGGGTCAGCAAGGCTGGAATGTGCAGTGTTGGGTTGAGCATCAACGCTCAAGTGTGGCCGTATCAATTCAAGTTTTTCTTCTTTCCTACACTATTTCAGATAACACCCAATCAGGCTACCTGTCCCTGGGTGGATGAGAGTTACCTAGTGCAGTCAAACACTAGAGTGATACAGCGCTTTTTGTACTGTGTTGGAAGGTGCGTGCATACTTATGCTCGTCATCTGTTACACACTCGCACATGAGCGTCCAAAGTGGATATGAACACCCGTGGTTAGAAAGGCAACGCCAAAGTCACGTAAACGGCAGCCTAATGCTACAGGGTCGCCCACTTGGCACGATCATCCAAAATACTGGTCAGGGCGCAAGGAAGAACAACAACAAAAGGACATCCTTCCTGGGCACAAGCTAAAGGACCTCCTCAACACTTGGCTTCAACTAATGCTAAAACTGCGGCACCATCGGCCCACATCATGTAGGGAGGTAGCCGGCGCTAGTATTCTGGACAGAACGCATGACATGCATGGCCAGATTGTGATCTCCCATGTCCTCCAGTAGCGCCGCAAGATGCTGAACTGCACCCATGTGTATCGGCTTGCCCATGCGTGCAGCGTCATTCAGCACCTGGATACCTATCACTGCATCTGAAAGCCGCACACAGGCAAACAGCATAATAGAAAAAGTGGTGGAGTCCACAGCCGGGCTGTACGTGTGCCGCAGCATGGAGTGGTATTCTTGAAACGCTTCAGAAGTGCGGCCCTGCAGCCACTGTGGCGTTGAGTACGAGTGCTCTCAGACAGCATTACAGCTCAGTGTGAGACGTGCACGCACCAGGGACAGCAGTGCATGGAGGTAACGGTTGAAAGCAGTGCTCTTGCGCCTCACAGCGCAGTGGACCATTTCATTCCACAGGGAGCACACTTCCTGCATCATACCATTTGAGAACGCTATAGACATCAGCTCCTCGAACGTAGTTTCTGTGGGGATCAGGTCCGCCTTGCGCAACATGCGAAGCAGTGCAAGAGCCTGTGAAGCAAGTCCCCCCTTTCCCAGACCCTGAATCACTGCATTGTATGAAATAATATCCGCTGAAGCCACCCCTCCAGTTCTGCACAGACAACCGCTGTCTCCTCACTACCATCAAGCTCATGCACCTCTGCAACATTTCTTAGCTTCAAAACTAACATCGCTCTCCATGCTATGAGCCCACAAATGCTAGTGAAACTTCATGGTGCAATTCACAATTCTGACTGTCTACTGTTCAATCACTCCTGCAGAATAACACATCTTGACTACCTACACTATTAGGATGCCATCTGAGTCTTGCATAGCACATCATATTAATCATGTCAACCAACTAATCCATAACCATGATAAAAATGTGTGAAGATAAAGTGCACTCTCTAGCCTCAGGTGCCTACATCCTAGTGAGCCACAAGTATGTGTCTGCACACTGCAAATTAGCGAGAAGGGAAAGGATGAGCATTGCTTCAATTTACAGACAACCACAACATTACGATGGATGTAAATTCAATACAATTGCCACCACGTGTATCAATCTGGCCTGGGGACAAACTCATATCCTAATCAACACGAGTCGAAAAGTCCAGCTCAGAGGAGAATTGGTGCAACACAAAAACAAAATTACCGATGTGAACCATAACCCTGAATATGCTGTACGTAAATAACCCACATTGACCCAAGGCATTCACTGAAAAAAAATGCCAGCAAGAGGTTCAAAATTAAATTAATTAGTGCGTTACTAGTTGCCCCCATGTAACCCGGCAAAGGTTTGTGTGTACTGCAATAGATTCAAGAAGAGCCGAGCATGTTTGACAGCTGGAATCCCTGTTGCAAGATTGCATTCACGTTGGGCCTGTTGTTGTGATTGGAGGGTGTGCTTGGTAGAAGGTGAGGAGTGAGGCACACTTGTCCATAGCTGCAAGTAGTTGGAGCGCTCTTTCACACTGTGGAGGATCTGTGCTCTTGTAAGCAATGAGAAGTTTATTACAGCAAGCACGAGTGAACAGGAATTCGGTGTCTGTGCGGCTCTGGCCTCTGACTAGCCTCGGGGAGTGAGAATCTGGTCTCCCTTGCTGGCCCTCTTCACCGGCTGGGCCGCCGTCATCTGAGCCTGACTGATCTTCCTCCTACACCATAATAACACTCTCTGCTCTTGCTCAGGCAGTAGCACTGGCAAAATAGCACATGGGCAACCACCCAGCCTGCTCTTGTGGCTACATTGCCTCAGCCTGTGGTGCTCGGGAAGACATCTGGACACAAGTGTGCTAGGGAATACTTGTAAAGATATGAGTGCAAGGATATGAACCCAAAGAGCAAAAGACCGGAAGCAGTCTGAGGCCATCCTATGGCACTCCCATAAACAGGGAGCTGACGCAGATGATCCGCCCTTGATATCCTACTCAGATCTTGATAGGGCAACAATGTTGACAGGTTGTTGCAGCATCTACTGTTGGAGACCCCACAAACTTCCTCCAGGAGATTGATATGTTTGGAATGACTCAGCACAAGTTGTAACTTTTTTGGGTGAACATGCCATCTTCCAGGTGAGCATAGGCTGAGAGGAGAATAAGAAGGCGAGGAGGAGAGTGTACCAAGTCAGTGGAATACATGTCCTGCTGGGGCAGGCTAGATGCCAAAGGGTCTGGTATGGGTGCACCACGAGCTGACCTGTTTCCACTTACTTCGCTGCCATCCACCGCTGCACAAGCATCCCATAGTATGAGTCAATGAAATGCCTCAGATACGTATTACAGAAATGGGCACTGGCAGATATAATCAGATATAAGCCGAATCCTGTCATTTGACAGATTTATCTAGCAAACTGTGTCTTTGCACCTGTACAAATTGCGCAGACAAGGATGCCCTTGAATCTAGTTCATGTGAAAATGACGTCACGTCATGTCCTCCAAAGAAACACCAAGTGGTACATCTGTAAACTTGTTGGCATCAATGCGGAGGAAGATCGACTCCAAACGTCGAAATATTTCGTATACTAGTAGTAGTAGACTGCACAAGTAGGGTCCCAGGCGTACTGTTGGTTGGAGCAGCTCTGGGCTTACAGACCTGATTCAAGGCGATTCAGGGCCCCCGAGTATGAAGATATAATTTATAGTACAGTACTTCCAGTCACCTCGACAAGGTTTCTATTATTTGTTGCATCGATGCGGACGAGGGGCCTTGATAATGCCAAGGATCATGCTGCAGTGCTCGCACACGGGTGAAACGTCGGTGGTAAACAGTGGAAAGGCACAGGGGCTTGGCGACAGCAATACATCAACTAAACGGCAGGAATCAATTTGAGCATTTTAATTCTTTGCAATATTTCATGACCATCAGGCGGTCACCCGGTATTCTTCGACAGCGGGCGCACTGCGGGAGGTACAGTATTGGGCTCCACACGAACTCGCGGCTACCACTACATGCACATTGCAAGCAACCAAAAAAATTTTCAATACCAGGTTTGTTGAAATGCGGAACTACATGGTGTGGGTGGGACCCTTCGAGACCCTGCAGCCTACCATCTTCCCACCGTCAATAAGTATGTCTGTTGCCCATAATCTGTGAGCTCGATCCTCTAGAGCTATAACTGCTATGCTACAGCTATAACTGAGCGCCCATATCCATAGAACTATACATTAGAAGCCAATGAAATCTGCCCAACGTAGGTGACAGCCTCCAACGTACCACAATCAGCCCTTGCCCGTGAGTGCGCCGTTTGTTCCCGTGAGAATTGTCGCACGAACGATAAGACAACCTCTCAGACAACCCTGCACCACCGCAGGACAAAACGAAAATACCCCCTAAAACTTTTCAATTATGTTCCCAGCGAGTCTACAGTCTACTCGCTTGCACCGTCTGGGCTGTCACCTGACAGAATGGTTCTGAGACTGTTCTTCAGGAGCTCTGGCACTGCTCTGTTTCTGTAACTAGCGAAACTTTCAGTGCATGCTATTAACAAACATGGAAGAAGTTGAAAAATTGAATGCAGAGCCCCATTGGCAAAAGCAACATTTCTGGGGCATGTTGGGCGCGACAGCGGTAGCGCGCACCAGTCTACTTGCGCAATTACCAACAGAAGAGTAATTTGAATGCAGGTACAAAAATTCTTCTCTTCGAAATTCTAACACGAGATTCGACGTTAATCGAACCCTTGCAACGCGTTAGACGGTTAACTTATCCGCTTCAGGCTGTCGTTGTAATGCATATAGCAGGGGGTTATCGCACACACTCGCAGTAGATCAGCGCCCATTAGGGTCCTAAGGAGAACTGTACAAGGCTGAGGAACCCATCAACGCTGCCAACCAGGGGATGTTCAGGACAACCCGAAATCACGAGGATTTTGCAATAACCAGACGCAATAATATTTGCGCCTAGGCAGAAAAGAAAGTGTTCCAGCTGCGGCCGAAAGCATGCGGCGACAGCAGTTGAACTTTACGATCCTGGCTTGAACAATTGCTCCCAGTACAACCATTTTGTGTCAAGCTGGAGGAGCAGTGGCACTCACTGTAGGGAGGCGAATGGGGTAATAGGCGCCGAGGTGCAGAATAGACACCCGTAGGCCATGATGAGTGAACGTAAAAAATATCGCGCTGAAGTTAGAGCGTGATTAATTAAAATTATTTAAATAACCATGACAGGCGCACTTAGCCTCAGCGAATAAGCACCGGTAACATACGTTAGTGACGACCACTTGCTCTGTTTCGTGGCTGAATCTCTACGTATCGGTTTAGTACAAGGGTTTCTGCAGTCGTGACACCCAAATTCGCAACACCAACTGTCATATGAATCACTTTGATATGTGGCCAATTGCAAAGAAAAGAGAGCATATCACAGGAAGCCCGTAATTAGTTAGCCGGAGAGCTTTCAGTACCAGCTCGTACGATTGCTACTTTGCGCCAATTATGAGCTACTATAGCACAGGAAATTGCCTCATGTATTCTTTAGTGACTCCGTAAGTCCTTTATTTTGCCAATAAGCGACCGCTGTACTGTAGTTGCACAATGCATTGCCGAGGGTCTAACCAATAGGGTATGAAGGGCGCATATTCATCATTTGTTGTTACGTATTCATTGCATATTTATTATTACACCGACGGGCTAAAGGAACCAGAGCTTAAGAGATGCAACAATAAACGCTTCAAGCAGTAAGCCAGAAAGGTTGCAATCCCACGCTGTACAGGGAAAACCCGAGGCATTACGTCAGATGTAACCGTTAATGCAGTACTGTCATCGCCATCCGCGGCTTGCCAGGAATTCCAGGGTGAAAGCGTCGAGCAGAACACGAAGCAGATCCAGCACCCAATCCAATCGGACTAGATCCTCGGTGAGGACGATGACGTTGCGCTCACAGCAGCTCATGGTTTGTCACCAATTGCTCAGCCTAGTTGTGGGGTTTCTCACTTGTTGATCGAGTGGTTGCCTATTGTTATTCCAACACCATGAGTCGCTACATGCCCTCCTCATTCTGTACTTGAACGCCCTTAGCGCATCTCTTCCCGAGCACCTAAAGTTTCAAATGCAATTAAAGCACGCACCCGTCGATAAAAGGACTACCAGTGCACGAGAAGGGGTGGTTAGTGGACTACTTAACTTTCCGCTGCACTGTAGAGGCTTTCTACTCAGCTTGCTGCAGAGATGCACCGATATATCGTGATACCCCAGCAGTGTCGGCATGCATATGAGGGAGCGGGTATTGTGACAAAATCTACAACCCCACTGCATGTTTGGACGCGTACCGCATCGACAGACAGTGCCATCGCCACGAATCCAAAATGCTTAACCGGGCGCTCAAGAGGAAGTGGGGAGCGGAGGGGAGATTTGTAACCTATTCCCAGATTTGTTAATCCCAGTAGTACTTCAATTACCCACGTTGCATACGGCTTTCTGTAGGCGAAGCAGCGCCTCGCCCACTGCCTGTGCTGCAGAGGACCAAATGAGCCACACGGGTTTACTGTCATCACAAAAGTGTGCTGGAGTGCAGTCGGGGAGCTCAAGAGCAACTAGATGAATCTAGCAACAATAAAACAACTTGAATTATTTGGCTGTAACAACACTGTGCAAGGGCTTTGGTCACCGGGAGGCGATGTTCGGAGCAGTAACTTGTGGATGATACGGAGGCGTTGACTGCACGTGACCTGAGATACACCTTCGACTGAAATGAAATCGTATCGGAGGAGCTTGAGGTACTTTCAAAACTTGTGTGTGAGCGCAGAAACTTGAAGACTCGGGCACAAACTCTGACCTGACTGGTATTCGGAATGTAATATCAGCACGTACTGCCTCCAGTCGAACGGTGGCGCGTTGTCACATGCATATAGATACTTGCGACGCAACCATGTCGCTGAGCTCGGCGCAGGAAGGGCATGAACCCACAAGCAGCTGCAGATTTACGGAGCACGAGAGACTTGGATTGTAGCGATTTCAGAAACTGTCAGATGAGTTGGCGGCTACACACCTGGCGCGACGGCGGTTTGTGTATGGCGGGCTGCGCCTGTCGGCGAGCCTTCTGATTCACAGAACTTGGACTGACGCAAGGCTTGCAGCTGGGACAGAAGCTCTTTGTCTCGTTCACTCATCTGCGAGATGTCTTTAGGGCTGGCACGCTTCAAAAATTCGCGGCCTACTTGATGGAAAAACGTGCACAGCCAGATCTCTTCAGACAGCTGCCATCTGCCGTGGTTAGCACAAATGCTAATTAACGCCAAACTCGTGGCGCCTTCAGCCGAGAGCCCCTCTAGGCACATCTTAATGAAGAACTACATATCAACACACCAGACTGTCAATATTCAATACCATGTGATGATTAACAGGAAATAATCCCAATGCATTGAGAAGTTGTGTCCCATTTACTTTCGCATCCCTTCAAAACTATGCCACAGTTTGGCCAGTACAGCAGAGAACGAAAAGCGCATGGATTCCCTACATATTTCAAACAACTTTCTTACAGCCACCCAGGGTGCTGCTAGGGAAGTGCTGCCTCCAGCATTCCTCTAAGCTTACAACAACCACGGAAAAAGGACCTCTCAAGTTTATTCCTCAATTACATTAAATACCAGCATAGATAACTTTCTTCTACCGCAGTTCTATCTATGCTGGTATTAAATCACTGACACCATCTGACCATTTCTGTCTTTGCTTGAAAACAATTAGAAAAAAAACCCTGTGTTGATTTATGAGCTGCTCTTATGAGTAATGTGTAGAAATAGAAGTGGACAATTGAAAACATTCATGTGTCAGCAGATCTCAAAGAAGAACTTGCAATTGTTTCATGGAATTTAATTGTGTCATCAACAGTAATTCAAGTGTGGACATGAGACAAAATGGCAGTGCTTTGTAGATGACATGTACCTTGCACTCTCCTCCTCGAGCATGCAGGATTGCATGTAAGACCGAATCTGTTGAGCTTGTGAGCATGGTTGCAGACCACATCCTGTGGTTTGAAGTGAAAGACACACTGCCTCAAATGGAAGCTCAGTTGCACACAAAATACAGTGCAGTTCCAACTGAAGCTATGAGCTGTGGACAAAGTATTGAGGATCCTGATACTTGGAAAGGGCAGGACTAAGGAACTATCTCTGGAATCAAAGTTGGGAGATTGCTCACAACCTAGATGTATCTCAGACCTGACAAATTAAATTTTGGTCGCATTGGACTGAAAGATGAAATTAAGTACAGGCACTGCCTCTAAATGATATGTGCTGGCACAAGTTGCACAACTAGATTAAGATATAAAGAGGATACCATCCATCTAACGGTCATGCGAACATCTTCAACCATTCGTTTATGGGCATCTTGATCGAGGTTGCTGGGTCTCCGTATCCTTGGTGTCTGAAATGGCCGAGTATCGAAATTGTGGCAAAGACTTGTGTATAGTGATGTGCAAACCAGTGTTTCACATCTGTTCTGGGTTCAGCAGAAGGATAAAATTCTCATTTGTGAGTGTGATTCAAAAGGCCCGCCCAGTGAGGACGAACGAGTGTCTTGTTAAATCGAACCGCCTGAAGCTACGTCTCAAAGAGCAAACGGGAAACCTTCAAGGGCGAGCATAACTCTTTAGAAATAAGTCGCACTTGAGGCACTCCGACGTCGTTTTGGACAGGTCGGTGTTGTGCCTTTAAATTTGTTACGGTATGCACGTTGGTACGAGCCTCGAACCGTGCGAACTCGAACTGTCAACTGCTGGGCAAAGCGATGATCAGAGTGGTTTCGTCATTGCACTGGGGATACGACGGCGGGAAACCGGCTCGGAGAGAGATAGTCTGCAGTACAGATAGTAGGCGTTCTGGGTGTGCACTACGACAAGATGGGTTAGGTTTCGGACAGTTCGAATTTCCGTTTCATAGACTGTGCGACACAGCAATATGCAACTGACGAGAACTTGCTTTCAAGCCCCCGCGCAGGGTTCTGAGACTCAGTCTGGTCGCTTGTCTCCTGTTGTGTCCGTGAGTACGTCTGAGCTGTTCCCCCCTACACGAATCGTATCGCGCGCACCGTCGTTGCTAGATCGCCGCTACAGATATCAACTCATTCCCCAACTGTGGATGATAATTTCGGTTGTCCAGGACAGGATGGCCGCATCACAGTTCCTAGACGAATCACCCCGTAGGCTCCGTTGCTCTCGAAGGTTTCAACCAATAACGGATTCTGGGGTAAATACATGTACTTACCGCGACATTGATCCTTCTCTTCCAATGATACTGACATGAAATGGCCAGAGTGTCAAGGACAGCTACGTAGTCTGGAGTGTCGTAGTAGGATCATGAGGATCATTTCACATACCGAGCGAGCACATCCGCCCCATGATTAGTAAATGAGAGGCAAACACCCAGCTAGGCAAGCTTATCATGCAGAATAAATTCCAGGAAGATGAAAGTTTGGGCCCGATTCGGCTTCAAAGCGGCTCAAGAATATCGCAGTAGCGTGTCATTTGCTTGGCTATGGGTACGACAAGTAGAAAGCGATTGTCAGAGTTAGAGAAAGCGCAACGTATGCAACGATTCGTATCCACTCATCCAGTGGAAAAATGTTCGCGGCAGCGTGTACGATTCAACCACTAGTCAACTCTATCATGCAGCGAAAAGCCGCTCCTTCGCTTTTGCCAACGGGACAGTTTCCCGCAACTACAGATAAACTCCTAGTAGTGCTACATATTAGTTTGTCAGATGGCAGGGATAGAGGACTGATCCGTGCGGTTTCTCATTTCCTTGCCACTGCCTTTCGACAATGGACTGCCATTGAAGTTCGCGCAGTGGGCAAACATGCTTGCATCAAGCCATTCCCCTGATGCTACAACATCGTTTGCGTTGGCCCTCAGAGCAAACCAGCATCGCTTTTGACCGATATGTGACCATCACTGTTGATTCTTCATTGCAACGGAAGATGCAGGACAGCCCTGCTAAGCTCTGGCAAGCCAGAATCGGAACAGAAATTTCCGCATCATAACCTATTTTCAGTTATAAAAGGCTATAGACAAGTTGAATGGTGAACTGTAACGCATCTAGGACAGTGGACGAGTGAAGGCTAAATGCAGGCGAGGGAAGTGACACAGCCAAGCTAAAGCATTTCACCGTGTCGATAAAGCTACTCAAATTGCTAGAAATAATTAAATGCTTGGCTCAGCTCTAACTGGCGAGGATCTGGGTATTGCTGTTTCCGGTCGTCAGCAGAACATCCCTGCTGTTCCCAACAAGCTGGAGCAAACCAGAAGGCATGCTAAATAATTACTGAATGCTAGCACGCCTAGAAATTGCATGCCAAAAGGTATCAAATATACCACTGTAGCTCAGGAACAGCGGTCCAGAACGGGAATATCGTTGGCAACTGCACAAAGAAAAACTGCGGTAGGATAGAAGGATAACTAGGCCATGAGCATCCGAAGAAAACCGCAACTTTGTAACACGCGTTGTATCCTACGTAAAAATTATAGAGGGATTTCACTACAGATCTCAACTGTCTCCACCTTATCGGATAGCTAGTGCATTCTTTCCTTACGCGCAGGCCGGGCACAATCCAAACCGGGTGAAGATAAAAATGACGCTTGCTCGTAACGCTTGCGTGTGGCTGACCTCACGCGCGGTAGGGCCGCGCGAGAGAAGACGTACATGTTTGTGACCAACTCAGAGAACGGTGTAACAGACGCACGGCCGCGGCTGGTCCTAGTAGGACTCCCGCCGGTTCCGGCTGAGAGATCTCTACAGTAAACAGCAATATGTATCTAAAAAAGGGAAAGTCGACTAGCACGAAGCAGCCAAGCGTGCGCAGCACACTGCGACTATCCGAATCTCCTCACCCCGTCCCGTCGAGGACACTGGACTACAGCTCCGTTCAAACCAACAGCGCAAAAAAAATTTCCCCATGAACACCTGTGAACAGCCACCGCAAGGGTGACGACCATAATGCAACCACATCGGGGTGCAGACAATAACCGAATATCCTATCTGCGCCCAGATAACGCGAGTTGACTCAAACTGAGTCCAAAGGGGCCGACAAACAGGCATGCCACGCAACCGGCGCCAATACACCGCCAATGTCAATAACAAATACGATCGCCGAGCATATTATCAATTGGAAGGCATGTCTATTCTTCGCCGCATTGCAGCGAATGATCGCCTTATAATATATGCATGACAGTCACATATGCGTCACGAAGGTGACTCGATTTCGACGCGACCAAAACTGCGACTGGTCGAAGGTCCGAGGCCAGTTACATGCGCTTAAACTGCAACTATTTTTACTCTTGAGCGTGAAGTCCAGGCGTACTGTAGTTAGGAAGTGGGTGTTACGCACGAAGGGAGACACGGTAGGGCCGCCCGGAACAGTGAAAGCATATACAAGATAACACACGCAGACGTCAGAGTAGATGTGCATACAGGCGAGCATGCATAAAAGATCGAAAAGCACCTCGACGCACTGCTCCCACATGCCGTTCTTCGACAGCGCGGAAATGGCGCCTTTGTAGGTTATCGCGTCCGGGCACAGATCCTTATTCAACAGATTTTTGAGTAGTTCCCCAAGACGGGAAATGTCTGCGCCTTTAGCGCACGCACCCAGAGCGGCGTTGGTGATGACCAGGTCGGATTCCAGCCCCAACCGGTCGAGGACGTCGAAAATAGCCAAAGCCTTCTGCCACTTGCCTTGCTTC
Source organism: Smithsoniella earleae (assembly GCA_032356285.1). Lineage (NCBI taxonomy): Eukaryota > Viridiplantae > Chlorophyta > Ulvophyceae > Smithsoniella > Smithsoniella earleae. The sequence continues at coordinate 8,235 of JAULKQ010069590.1, read as the reverse complement.
GTAAACAGCGACACTAGTTTTGTAAGGCCCGGTAGACCGGGCTTGAAATTGTCCGTTGTGTGACACAGCGCGGCAGCCACCGCTTCCTTGCCCTCGGCGCAGGCCTCGAGCTGTCGCCGCAAACTGCGCTCGCAACCAACCGTCAACCAATATCGACCACCAAGCCCTAATCATCGCAATCTACATGTTATTGGTAAGACGCCAAAGCTGGCCGCTGTTACTTGACAACCAGTGATGGCAATAAGCAGCGATTTCCTACGATTCAATGTCATATGGGGGGCATCAGCTATCCAACCACATAATCCAAGAAAACTCAGGCCGCCCCGCAAGAGATGGGAAGCGAAACAGAACGTAGCAGCTGTGAGCCTTGCTCAGACTATACACTGCCTGGGACAAAACAGCTGACCTATGGCTGCATCAACATCGAAATTCCGAATGAATCAGACATTCTAGGCGAGCTTAACAAGTAGTATAAAATATGCATTCAGAACTATAGCTGGAGCGTACCAGGACATATTTGATGCTTTAGGACCCAGCATGAATGGCCTGCTAGGATCTGGCCCTCGAGGCAGCGCAGAGACTAGATCAGGCTCGACATGGTCGGGTCGCAGCGGCTGAGGTAATGATGACGATTTGTTTGGCTGGGATGCTGCTCTACTGGTGTCAAATCTGCCTCTCCCAGTGAAGCTGATTGACCGGTTCCAGTTATACTGCAGAACGCAGGGCGGTGTAAGTGCAACAGCTGAAACAGTTGAAAATCCTGGCGCAGGCTGCACATACCATGTTATGATGATCAATGGGTGAATCCAAGTGGGTACTTGCATCAGAAACTGGTACTATGTTTGCGAGCTGCGTGTGTAGCCGCATGTTGCTGCCTGGACAGTGGTCGTTGGGCGTGGTGTAGTACCAATGGGGCAGGGACTCTGGCTGCAACGAGGTGGCCACTGGCTGCGATATTTGGGGGTTTGGATTTGCCATAACGTCGTATACTTGTGGAGAGTAAATTGCAGGTAGTGCACTGCTGCTTGTGTTTGAAATTTGGCGCGCTGGCATCATCCTTTGTAACATATCCATGTCGGCACTGCCATCTGTGAGGTAAGAAGAAACATGCAAACTGTTTATACTTCTGGGTACTGTGTTATGCATGTTAGTTGTATACATGCTTGCATCTGGGACCCATGTGTGGTTGGGCCCCAGCCTCGGCCCACTGAGATCTGGGGGATGGTTCGGCCTTGCTGGTATAGTGACTCCGGCCTGAGATCCGGAGTGCATTGGCTGTACGCTCAAACCCGCAGTAGAGGGTCCGTACATCATGGCTTCTGGAGCTGACTGGTAGTTCTGCTGCAGTGTAGCCTGGATAGGTGAGCTGTACTGCTGTGCTCCGGAGAACTGTTGATAGTACTGATTATGTGAGCTGGACATTGTATGACAGTGGTCCTGCAGTCCAATCACATGCCGTTCAGCAGCAAGCTGTTTTCGGCTGGAGATGATGTCCCGAGAAGTGCAGGGGGAAGAGCATGCATACTATCGAACAGACATGCATATAATGACAAGGCACAGGAGCTACGCACTTGTGAGTAAGACCTCCCTGAATTGGGGAATACTCCCGTCAATTTATGAATGTTAAGGGATATGATAGATGCTGTTCCGTGCATTGCGGTTCGCGTGCCGGCTGAAATCAGAAACCATGGCCGGACGGCGTTTCTAGTTGAGCAGCGATACGCAGCGAACGTTTAGCAAAACTTCACTGCAAGAGCGGCAGTACTTAACATATGACCTTGTAAACTTACTTTATATCGAAATTCAAAATTCTGTCTGGTGCTTTTATTCAGGTGTTCGCGTACTTTCGACCGTCCGTCAGTTGCTCAACCCTTGTGCCACGAACCAGATTGCCTTCAAGCGCATGCAGCTCGGAAAACCACAAGGAGCAAACTTTACCTGGACTTTGCTTTCTGATATGATGTAAACGAACATAGGTCAAGCCTACTTAGAAGAAAAGTAGTTCATGTTCACTGTTCGAGCTCGGCACTTGGGCCCACCCGCACATTTACCTCTATCCCTATGCCCTTGAGTATCTTCGCCAGAAAGAATGATATTTAATGCAAACGTACTGATATAAAGTTGAACAGGCAATGTGAACGTATGCATGTGCGCAAGGGTTGCTTCTCGACGTGAAGAGAACAATACGATTCTCACAGTTATTGAGGATAGTTGACCTGAATAAACGAAAAAAGTTTTGGCTAATTCTTGAAAATCATGGTGCCGAAAGGGATTTCGGCTTTACCCTTTTCCTACAGAGTGAATCCAATGTGAGAACAAGCTTCTGAGAGAGCTTGACTGGAAACACCGAGACAATCTCGCCACTCGGCCAGGGACAAAAAATCTTTATCATTGTCTGAGTTTTATTCCAGGTTTTCTTGCTACATGAGATAGGCGAGTAGAGTTGTGCACACCCGTGCCAGTTTGGCCAATTCGTTTAACGAAAGCGAGTAGTCCCCAAGGGCAGTGCTAGCTCAAAAGTGCAGCTTAAACTCTTCAGAGTGATCTTTAAGTTCTTCCTGCTGGTAACTAGGCTGTGTGTGCAGTCTTATGCCTCCTTTGACGTGTCGCTACACACAGAGGCATTGAAACGAGCACTTCACATGGTGTACGATGTACATAATCTGCTAGGCATACAACAGAATTGTCCTTTTATTCAAAACGAGGGAAAAAGAGTTGAATAAATCACTACAGATGCCAAGTCGAGATATATAAAGCCCTCGGACACAGTGTCCGAATTAAGTGTTACTCACAAAAGGTAGCGCTCATGTATACACACGATGAAACTCAAAGAGTTGCGTTGCACCTAAACCTTGATTTCTTTCCCTAGGTATTGTGAACGTTGCTGGCCGAACCATGGAGATCGAAGCAGAGAAGCAGTTGATCAAGGGGGTAGTTACGCGCTGGTGCATCATGGATTGCGTCTCAAAAAAAATACTACGATTTGATATTTTAACGTATAATAGAGATTTTGGCCATTTATACAAAACGTACAAACTTAATTATCTTATTTCCTTATACTAAAAGTCGCCCCTTCCCCTATTTTCCTTTCGTGCTTCATCCATGTTGGGCAGTTCATTCGCAAGTCATCATGTTTATTACTAACAAGCATTCTATCACGACTTGCCCACCCCAACTTGCCCACCCCAGCTCATGAGACCAGCAAATGCAACTTAGCTTGGCAAGATCACGAACAGTCTCTATACTTGTTTTAAAAGGTCGTCGCACGCTGCTCGACAAATTAGGAGACAAACCTTCACACAACATTACATACCAGCGGTTCTTACAGCACCTGCAAGTGATAGAGTATACTTGTCCTAGTTTTTCTACCCACCCTAAACGCTATCACTTTCAACTCTACTCCATTGTAGTGTTTGAGGGATTGGACTTTTTGAATAGCGTGGTTACATCGACCGGGAGGCGGGTCTGCTTTTAATATACTATGTCATTGTTGTTCAAGACGTTCGTACTATAGTAGTTGTGACGGTACCGCCCATGGGTTGCTCCGGGGGTTTGACGCTACATCCCGATGCATCACTCTCATTTAAGTCGCCAAGCTGCGTCGTTCCTGCTATCGAGTAGGTGAAAACAGTTTACTTGACAGTTGCCTAGTAGTTGACCTACTCGATTCGGAGTACTGTCGTGCTTTCATAAGCGTTCAACTCAGTCACGCCTTCTTCAAGCACGTATATCCGTGACAATTGTTTTCAGAGCTTGCTGCATGCTGCTCTTCATAGATGGCAAGCTGCGATGCGCAAACTTGTTGATTGTCACTACAGTGTATTGGTTTGCCCTTATTTTCTGCGTTCCTCTTGCTATCTTAATCAATAGCCCATTGCTGTGCTGTAGAGGAATCGAAGCGAAATCTTACGCGATCATTGTTTGCATAAGTGATGTTAGCTGGCAGGACAACATCTAATGAATTCTAACCGGTCTTCGAGAAACATTACATTACATTCCTCTTGCTTCTGGCCTTCCCGTGATCTTTGGGAGCAATAAAATTGTCTTGCGTCAAGCGCGTCCTTATGTCGTGGGCTTTATCAGAGCTAGTGGCAACAGCATTGTGAATCTATGGGGTGCCGCTCAGCGTCACTATAAAGTCAAGGGTGACGAGATGCATCCCTTGCTGAACTGGACATGCAAACAAGGAGCATCCGAGAATCAATTGTTACACTGATGCTACTCATTCCCTCTCGGTTAATCAACTCCTATTGGCTAGGACCGCTGCATCATAGTTCTCATTGTGTGGAACGATGAGTCGCACGAGGTTTCGGCCTGAGCTAAATGCAGAGCATTCTAGACAGACAAGTCCTTTCAGTAGGACGCTGAGTATCTTCGAGACTTGAGTTGAACTGGAACCAAAGCATAGCCTTGTATCGTATTTCATGAACTGAACACGTCATCTGGTTGGGGGCGCCAAGAAAACGGTTGGGGATTCCGCTTTGGTACCGCAGTATGCGTTTTGAGCTTCATGAAAGCTTATCGACATATTTCTTTTTTTCAAGTATCGGGACTTAAGCGTGGCTGCGTTACGCGACATATTCAAACTGGACGACGGTTCAGCACCACGGACAAAGATCACAGTGGTTGCAGCGCGGTGAGCTTTTACAAATGACTACACAAATCTCCAATGATTGAAGAATATCAAAGACACCGCCAGGAAGTGTAGCTCTGGCTTAAGCATGTTTCACTGCACTGCATATCTTGATATCGGTATTCGTTAAGATTTTCGAGCACGAGGTACCTGTTCCAAACCGCTCCTTGTCCTGTTCAATGTGTCGGATTTCTTGCCCTGTGTGTGCATCTCTCTAACGCTTGACATCTTGCAAGACTTTCAATACTTGTTGGAGCCCAATCGTGTTAGTCTTGCAACAGTTATTAACTTATTTATGCCGTGAACAAAATCGAACTGCTTTGAACGTTTCGCATTCAAAAGAACACAGTCAGGTCTCGGGGCGTATAGCTAGAAGTGGTTCCCTAATTGATCGAATGAGCTGAACGCGAGCACTCTAGGTACAGTTTGCCAGTACAGCTGGAGGAAATACATCTCGAGTGCGAGAGCGCGGAGAGGTACAGTTAAGAGATCAGTTGTGGAGCGTAGCATAGATGACACGGCAGTATCAGATACTTGATCCAAAAAGGAGAGAATTTTGGTTCAATCCACCAAACCGCGGAAAGTAACACCTCAACCCTCTGACTATGAGTTCAAGATCTAAGAATAAGCAGGCTAGACCACTCGTTTCCCAGCACTAAGAACAACCCTGCTTGGTGAACAACCCTGTGAAACCCCTTCACTCCTCAACCGAAATTCTGAGTGAACTCCCGCTTCAATAGGTTTCGTGCTTTAACTAAGAAGGCGAGTTTCCCCTGTTCATGTTGCCACTCTCACAAGCTCAGCCGGCTTTCCCATGCTACATGTTGACTGAATGAGGCAGTTGTCCGCATAAGGCAGTTTACAACAGCATACACATCCAGCAAGGGCAACTGATCGTTAGTAGAGAGTAAAATATTGATATCATCTGCAAATAATAGTAGCGCAAGCACTTAAGTGAATGTACCCAGCAGAAACAAAGGCAGTGCCCGTGATTAAGTTGAGTCAATCATGATGAGCGTAAATTGCTAGAAGCCTGGAGCATGAAATCCAGGAACCATGTCCATTTGAAATTAGTGTTGTGTTTTGTCAAAGTTGATCCTGCAACTGTACGTATGATACTGAAAGAGCTTCACTTAGTACCATTCATATGCAGTCTACTCTGTTCAATAAGAAGAGTTTTGCAGACAATTTCACTTCAGATCATCGGAAGTTCAGATTATAAGTGTTCAGATTAACCATGGTAGACTGTACTTCAAGGATGAGAAGAATCACCTCCATAAAAAGCAACCAAGAGGAGATCAATTTTCTTGGGAACGATGAGAGTTATAATTACCTGTGTCCACTTGGAGCAGTTGCTACCTCTGGGCCGTTTAACTATCCCAAAACATGGCTGCCTCATCGCTAGGTATGTCCCAACGAGTATAGTTTTTGACAGAATAAAGACACCAGAAAAACAAGCAGCATTGTGGATGTACATGATTACACATGGCAGACACCCGGTGCATTTTGGGCACCTCTAAACATGCTTACATCAGCAAAGGTTCAAAGTACAATTGGTCCACGATCAGTGGATGTCGGATTCATGGGAATCCAATTATGATCTGGAATGGCGTCTTGTAGATCTTGATAAACACTGTGAGTGCGTATTCTTGCAGGAGCTCCTTCGGTGTTTTGCTGTTCAAACTTGCTGCTTGAGTCTAGAGTTAAGATGCAGCAGCCCACACAACCAGCAGGGATGTGTATGTTTGTTTCCAGTGCGTGCGAGGTCACGCAAGAGTGCACTATAAAACCAACAATGTAAGATCTTCAGACAATTAAATCCAATGGGGTTTGGCACTGTTCCAACAGGTTTGATAGGCCGTTGATTTAGTTTCCTGATTCTGGTGATGTTACAAACGTCGAGTTCAAGTTCTTGCTACACTTATGATGGTTACGAGGAGGCAACTTCTCCATGTTGGTGCTGAGCAATGCTAGTGCTCTATTGCTTCTTCGTTGTCCGAGTTCTAATGCTCACGCACTGCCAACTACCTGTAAAGAGGGTTTGATGAGTGTGAGTCGGGCACGTCTTTTGGCTCCTTCACAAGGAACATTCTGGCACATTATGTGATTGTTAACATTCATCTGGTGCATGGAATTCCTGGTTCGTGCTGTAGGAAACGGAGAATTCAACCTGCCTCAGTGAATGTACGCCGGTCAAGGTACATTAGAGGTTGCGACCCTGAGGCCAGTTATGTGTATATCATCTCATAGACCAGGGCACTGGCAGAAGCCGAACCTTCGATGACGATGAAGCGCCATAACTTCATACAAAATCAGGTGCGGTACAGCTGCCAGAAGGCAGGGCTTGACACGGTGCTAGAACCACAAAACTGTCACCTCTCCAACATCCAGCCAGGGGCAGCAGGATACGAGATGACAGGCGATGTGCTTCCGATGACCCTCGATGACATCCTTAATGTGGAGGCCTCAGTTGTGCAACCAGTCAGTGTCACTGTGAGAAGTGCAGCAAGCAAGAAAGCAGGCACACCAGCTGAGAGAAGGGATGCAAGAAGAGGGGACGATGGGTACAAGTTCATTCCATTTAGTGCTGAGAGGTATGGGAAGTTAGGGGCACCAACTGATAGGTTTATTTGGGAACTTGCAGAATGTGCGTGCGCTAATGGGAACATGTCAAAAGCAGTTTTTGTGAGATTCGTGTACAAAGAGATTAATGTGTCTCTTAATAAGGGCAAGAGGTACATGTTTCATCGCTATGTCACTTGTAAGAAGTGTGGGGTATGGCTTCCAAAAAGGAGCATATGTGCCCTCTTGTGATTAACTAGTAGAAATTTGCAGCTGAGTCAACTGCAAAGGGTGCAGAGAGGAGGACACCCTTGTCATCGAGGCGTGGAGAGCGCAGAGGACATTTGGGACACATGGGACACAACTCAATCGGCATTTCAAGAGGCTGAACCAGGGATGAGAGGGCAAAAACTATACACAGGAAGAAGCTAATGAAACAAAAGAGATCAAGGTTAAAGATTAAGCAGCGGAAACCAAGACTCAGGTGTAACATGCCGTCAATGAATGGTAACTGGGCACCAGCGACGAGATGAATGCTAGCGGCCCGGGAGTAAGTAGAGACTCTCTCCTGGACGACCCTCGAACAAGCGCAACAGCTATCTCCTGCAAAACGTTGGACAGAGATGCTCCCTTCGAATGTATATTCATGATTTGGTTGATGACTTTTCTGTTGGGTTTCGTCCATCCTCCGAACCTATGGCTATGGTAAACAAATTTGCTTTACGGGTCAAATGAAAATTGTAACAGAACGAGTGGGGCACTCTCGAGGCATATCTCGATGTGTCGCCTTTACCGGTCTGCGGTCGTGACAGATCTCGCCAAATTACGCGAGTGCTATGGGCTTAAGAACGATAAAAATAGCCGGCCTCAGGTGAGGCCGATGCCGGCAGGGCGTATTTGAAGCATGACTGGAACTGGCAAATATGGAATGTAAGTGATGAAGCCGTATTTATTTACCTGGGAGGGGACGCTAGTGCGAAAGAAGATGGGATAACCATTGTTTATGAAGATTTGAAGATACGCGAGCATGCTAAGTGCGC
>JAULKQ010069579.1:0-21248 GCA_032356285.1 Smithsoniella earleae | reverse complement strand
GCTCGGGAGTGAATCTGCGGGTTCGCTCAGCGCCGGACGCCGAGCGGGCGCCTCATGCTCGGCGCGATCCGATCACCCGTGCGCGAGGGGAAGAGAGATTCGATGAGGCCGGACTTCTTGCCCCAGGGGTGCTTGCGTGGCGCAGCGGACGACGTGGGTGTCGGCGGCGGGTTGATCGTCGGGAGCGGCGTCGGCGTCGGCGGCGTGAAGGGCTGCGTCGGCGTTGGCGTCGGGAGGCCCGGCGTGGGTGTCACCGCCGGCGTCGGGGTCGACCCGTTTGGTGTAGGGGTCGGGCCGTTCGGCGTCGGCGTCGGCGGCGTGAAGGGTTGCGTCGGGGTGGGGGTCGGGAAGTTCGGCGTCGGCGTCACCGACGGGGTCGGCGTCGGGCCGTTCGGGGTCGGCGTCGGGTTGTTCGGGGTCGGCGTCGGGTTGTTCGGGGTCGGCGTCGGGTTGTTCGGGGTCGGCGTCGGGTTGTTCGGCGTCGGCGTCGGATTGTTCGGCGTCGGCGTCGGCTGCGACGTCGGGGTCGGGGTCGGCGGACGTGGATCGTGCGTGCCGCGGATGCAGACCTCTTTTGCGACCGTCGTGCCGATCATCACGGCGCTCTTGTTGTAGTTGAAGTCGTCGTCTTCGGGCGCGACGAAGGTGCCGATGACGACGCTGAACTTGCCGATCACACTATTGATCGCCGACGAAGACGGCTGACACGACTTACGCGCGCCGAGCCAAACCTGGAAGTCGCCGACCTGAGCGCTCGCGGCTCCGAGGAAGTTGCTCTCCTCGGTGGCGATCTGCTCGCGGATGTAGATGATCACGGGCCCATTCGCCGTCACGCTCGCGAACTTCTGGATGTCCCATTCCTGGAAGTGGTACGTGCCCGGCTGCAGGAAGACGGCGGCGTTCGCACGAGCGAACAGCTCGCCGTAGCACCCGGGGACCAGCGTGATCGTGTCGTCCGGATCGACGACGACGTCGCCGGCCGTCACGGTACAGGTGTTGCAGACGTTGGCGATCGGGAACGTCGGCAGGCTCAGCGGAAGCGGGAAGCTCTGGCTTTCCACGACGCCGCGGACTTCGGCGCTCGAGCTGCCGGTGATCGAGTTCGTGTACGCGTTGGCAACCGACACGTTGTTCCCGAGGTTCAAGGTATCGGCGGCCATGAAGGGAGGCGGGGTGTCGTCGAGCTGGAAGCTGTTCAGCGCGACCTCCACGCTGCAGCCGGATGCCCAGCACGCGAAGTTCCCGGCGAGGTTCAGGTTCGGACCGATGTCGACACGGTCCTCGCCGATGATCGTGTAGTCGAGCCAGTTCGTCGTCGGCAGGGCCGACGGTCCGGGAGCGACGGCGAGTCGCCCCCATGCAAGCGTGGGGATGAGAAGGGCGACCGCGAACAGCACCGCAAATCTCGAGGCTCGTCTCTGCACGTTCTCTCTCTCTCTGGCACTCGTGTACGCCATGGTGGACTCCACTGGGGGTTGCAGCCGGGGTTCCGTGCTGCCTGTGGAATCGATATCCGGAACAGAGGCCAAGTCGCAAGAAGAGGGCCAGGGCCCTTTGAGAATACGTAGACAAATCAAGGCCCTCTCGCCGAGTGAGACAGCGGTTCGACGTGCAGTCGTGCAAGACGTGGTAGACCTGCGGCAAGCCGGCGCTCGCCACGTCAGGAAGCACGGAAACCACTATGCGGCATTTTTGGGCGGAGCCGGCTCCGGCAGCAGTCCGAGGGCAGAGGGAATGAGATAGCGAAGGGCATAGTACCCCAGCTTGAGGGCCTCGAGCGTGACACGCACCAGGGACCGCTCCCGTGTCCACCACATGGGGCCGTAGATCGTCCCGCACCGGTAGACGTGGACGCCTTCGCCGAGCTCGCCCAGGGCCGCCCAGAGCGTGTACTGGGCCCGCCTGGAGTGGGTCGGAGAGGTGACGGCGACGACCTGGGTCGTGCCCGAGCGTCGCATCCAGTCGCCGAGAGCGACCGCGTCCTCCCAGGTGCTCGAGCCCGCGTGCAGGAGGATCTGCGCATCGGTCGGGACGCCGTGGTTGCGCGCGACCAGCGCGTTCAGGGTCGCGTCGTCCATCGGGCGGCCGACCGCCTCCAGCGCCGCATCGACGCTCTCTCCCGAGAACACCACGCGAGGGGCGACGCCCTCGCGGAAGAGTGCGGCGCCGCATTCGGCTCGCTCCGGCACCTGCCCGGGGAAGACGTAGATCGCGCCGGCCCGCCGCGGTGGCTCGTCCCAGGTCGAGAGCAGCGTCGGCACCGACGGGACGAGAACGACTCCGATGGCGAGAAGCACGAGCGGAACGATCCAGGGGCGCCGCTTGCGAAGCTTCCGATCTCTGCCGATGATCGACGGATGTCGTCGTTCCGATTCTGGATTCATCGAGCCGCTTTCCGCCTCTCAATCGGCCTGGTCGGTCTGCTGCTGGCGGCGTCGGTGGACGTCGCCGCGGCGCGGGAATGTGGAGGACGGCAGGTGTGTCGGTGCGGGGACCACGTCGTCCGGGACTACGAACTCGTCGGTAGTCTGGGCCCGTGCAAGAAGCACGGCCTCACGGTCCGGGCCGGCGTGACGTTGGACGGCGGCGGCCATCTGCTCCGCGGCAGTCGGGCGAAGAGTAGCTCCGGGATCATGCTCGACGAGAAGTCGTTCGACGCCGTCGTGAAGAACGTGGAGGTCACCGGTTTCGAGCGCGGTGTCCGTCTGGCCGGGGTCGAGGGGGCCCGTATCGAGAACGTCCAGTCGCATCACAACGGCGATCCGGTTGCGCACAAGGGGTATGGGATCGACGTCGCGCGGGGCGCGTCGAACAACGTGATCGAGAACGTCCATGTGCATCACAACGCGGACGAGGGCATTCATATCGGGAACGACGCGCGAGGCAACCGCGTGATCCATTCGCGGTTCGAGGACAACTATCGGGAGAACGTCTACTTCCTCGAGAACGACGGCAACAGCCTCGAGGGGTCGACGTTGCGCGGCGGCAGCGCGTCCTCGGTCTTCATCAAGCACGCCCGCAACGTGAAGGTCGAGGGCAACTCGATCGACGGCCGCGGGATCCAGATCCGGGGCGAATCCTCGGCGGTCCGCTTGATCGGGAACCAGGTGACGGGCCAGGGTCTGACGGTGCAGCCGTACAGCAAGGGCCCGCGAGGGAAGACCGTGCCGCGGGACGTGACGCTGTCCGGCGGCCGGATCACGAGCGACAAGGCCTGTGTCCGCCTCATCGAGGCGCGGGGGGTGCGGATGGAGAACGCGGAGCTCGACTGCACGACGTCGCTCGAATTGAACGGCGACAGCGACGTGACCGCCGTCGACACGCTGCTGCGCCGCGTTCAGTGTTCGGGCCTCGGCCTCGCGCGTGAAGTCACCACCGCGAAGGTCCGCTTCGTCGATGCCGAGGGCAAGCCGGTCGCGGGTGTCGAGGTCGTCGACGGTGCGGGCCAGGCGCTCGGAAAATCGGCGCCCGACGGCTCCTGGACCGGTGCGTTGAACGTCGGCTCGACCCGGTGTCCGGGCCCGCGGCAGACGCCGGCCGGTCCCGTGCTCGTGCGCTCGGGAACCTGGTCGCGCTCGCTTCCCGTGGGCGAGATGTCCGGAGACATCCGAGTCGGCGAGGGCTAGCCGCTATTCCTGGCCGAGCTTGAGGGCGATGCGGTAGTCGCTCGGCCGTTCCCCGAGACGGACCTCGGTGCCGATGCCGATCCCGAGAAGCCCCCAGAACAAGAGCTGGATGGCGATGTTGTCGAACGGGTCGAAGCTCTGCATCGCGACCAGGAAGCCGACGACCGAGAAGAGTACGGCCCACAGCGCCGCGCGGAGACCGGGATCGGGCATCGTCTGCTGTGTGCGATACAGCGACACGAGCGCCGCCCCGAGAATCCAGAGCATCGCGCCCCAACCGAGGATGCCGTTCTCCAGCAAGAGCCTCAGATTGCCGTTCGCCTTCAGCAGCACGGCATCGCTCGCCGGCGACCCGGGCGGCACGAGTTCTCCGAGCGTGCGTGGCCCGAGACCCAGCAGGAGCTCTCGGGTGGGAAGCTCCGTGAGGGCGCGGCAGGCCTCGGTCGCTTGTCCACAGACGATGGCCTGCCAGTCGAGGCTTCCGTCCGGAATGGCCTTCATGACGGATAGGGAGGCGAACGGCGCCAGCACGACGAGCGCGGCGAATGCCCAGCGGATGCTGAGGTGGCGCCACAGGTAGGCCGATGCGATGAGCGCGAGGGCGATCAACCCGGCGGGATGCCGTGTGAGAAGGATTCCCACCAGGCAGATCGTGGTCGACGCGACCCAGAAGTCTCGCATCTCGCGCGTGTGGGCGCGGGAGAGGCTGCAGAGAACGCACGGCACGCCGAGGAGAAGATACGTGGCCAGGGCGATCGGGCTGCCCAGAGTGGAGGAGATGCCGCCCCCGAGCCCGAACTCCGTGCGGAGTGGGGAATCCGGTGCGAGATAGTCCGAGACGAGAAGCTCCAGAAGCCCCACGGCCGAAATCGCCACCGAGATGAGCGCCACGGCATTGATCGCACTTCGGACGAACCGGCGGGTGAACGTGCCGTTGATCACCGCCAACATCACGATGAAGCCCGTGATGAGGTAGTACGTGGCGCCACGAATCGCCTGCACCGGGGAGTCGGACAAGAAGGCAGACGCGAGGGAGAGCAACAAGAACACCGCGATCGGTAGGTTCAGCGGCGTTCGATACAGACTGATCCGATCACGGGGTGCGTGTCGCAGGATCATCCAAAGGGCACCGAAGGCGATGACCCCGTGAAGGGGGTTCACCTTGGCGCCGAGCATTTCGATGTAGAGGTCGGCCATCATCCCGGCGGGGATGAAGGAGACGAACAGCAGAAGGACGAGGAGGAACGCGCCGAGGGTGATCCAGCGGTTCAGGACCTTCAGTGCGGTGAGGCCGACGAGCTGGGCGTCGAGGAAGAGGCTCCGGTGCGCGATGTACAGCCGATCGTAGCGCAGCTTGTTCTGCGGCGACGTGAAGTAGCCCCCACGGACCTGCGCGAGGCCGGTCATGCCCGGCGCGACGCGGAAGCGGTCGGCGTAGTGCGGAATCTCCTCGAGGTATCTCTCGAGGAAGACGGGACGCAGCGGGCGAGGGCCAGCGAAGTTCATCTCGCCCCGCAGGACGTTGATGAGCTGTGGTACCTCGTCGAGCTTCGAGCGCTTCAGGAACTTTCCGATCGGGGTGTAGAAGTCGTCCTGCGCCGACAGGAGGCGGCCGCCGATCTGGCGCTCCGAGCCCTCGCGAAGGGTCCGGAACTTGTACATCGTGTAGAGCTTCTGGTTCTTGCCGACGCGGACGCCTGCATAGAAGAGCGGTCCGGGGCTCGACAGCTTCACGGCGAGGCCGACCAGCAGCAGGATCGGCGACAGCAGCAGCAGTGCCGTCAGCGACAGGGCCGCCTGGACGACGTACCGGACCATCGATTCGGGAGCCTCGGGCGGAATCGGGCGAGCCGGTGGCTGGCTCGCGGGCTCGGCTTCCTGAGGTGTCTCCAGGGAGGCGGCCGTGTTGGCGACGGCTCGCAGGGGAACGGGTCTCGACACGAAGGGGGCTCCGGACTTTCTATCGGCAGAATGCATGACGGGTCCGAAGGTGGTCAACCCACGAGTCTCGGTCGCGCCTCGGCCGGGTTCGATTGATTCAGTGCGTCGTACCAGCTCTGGAACATGAGGAGCGTCCAGATGGCGCGACTGTTGTCGTGTTCCTTGGCTTCGTGCGCCCGAATGAGCTGCTGAACCGCTTCGGGGTCGAAGAAGCCACCGGAGCGCAGACGCTCGGGCGAAAGCGTATCGTGCACTCTCTCCCGCAGGGGGCCGACGAGCCAGCTCGGGATCGGCACGTTGAAGCCCTGCTTGGGGCCGTGCAGCGTCTCGTAGGGCAGCCGTTCTTCCATGGCCTTGCGCAGTAGGTACTTCTTGGTCTGGCGCTTCATCTTCAAGTGGCTCGGAATCGAGGCGACGAGCTCGACCAGGGGATGATCGAGAAGCGGAACCCGGCCTTCGAGGGACGTCGCCATGGTCATCCGGTCGGCTTTCACGAGCATGTCGCTCTCGAGCCCGACCTTGGTGTCGATGGCCAACAGCTGCGCCAGCAGGTCTCGCGGGTCCACGTTCTCGGCGGCCTCTCGGTACAGACGTAGCGTGTCCTGGACCCCTTCGGGCGGCTTCGCGTAGACCTCGCGCTTGGCGTCCTCGTCGAGAATCGCCTTCCACGAGAGGTGCGCCTCGAGAGGATCTCGATCCGCGCCCGCGACGAACCGCTTGGCCATGTAGTCGAAGCTGACCTTGCCGTGGGAGACGGGAAGCTGCCCGACCGCGGCCGCGAGGAGCTTGCGCACCGGAGACGGCACGATGCTGCGGTACCAGCCGGCGAGCACGGTGGCCGAGTAGGTCTTGTACCCGGCGAAGATCTCATCCCCGCCTTCGCCCGATAGAGCGACGGTCACGTGCTGACGAGCCAGTCGAGACACGCAGAGCACGGGGATGGCGGAGGAATCTGCGTAGGGCTCGTCGAACGACGCGACGAGCTCCGGCACGAGGGCGGCGGCGTCCGGGGTGACGACCAGTTCGTGGTGATCGGTCTCGTACTTCTTCGCGGCAACGCGCGCGCGGTCGAGCTCGCTGAACGTCTTCTCTTCGAAGCCGATCGAAAACGTCTTGAGCTCGCCCGTGTGAAAGCGGCGCATGCAGGCGACGAGGGTGGCCGAGTCGACACCGCCCGAAAGGAACACGCCGAGGGGTACATCGGAGACGAGATGGCTTCGCACCGCGTCGTCGACCGCGTCGCGCACGGCTTCGAGGGCGACGCGCTCGTCGGCGAGAGCGGGGTCCGGCGTCAGGTCGAGCGTCCAGTATCGCTCGATCGTCGTCGCGCCGTTCTCGACGATCATGCGATGGCCCGGCGGGAGCTTCCTCGCGTCGCGGAAGATCGTGGCCGGCGCCGGGATGTGGGTCAGCGTCAGGTAGTCGTGGAGCGCCTGGCGGTCGATCGTACGGTCGAGGCCGGCGGCGACGAGGCTCTTCAGCTCCGAGCCGAATTGAAGCCGGCCGTTTGCGTGGCCGTAGTACAGCGGCTTGATGCCGAGACGGTCGCGAGCGAGCATCAGGCGGCGCTTCGGGGCGTCCCAGATCGCGATGGCGAACATGCCGCGTAGTTTCTCGACGCACGCGGTCCCGTATTCCTCGTAGAGGTGGACGATCGCTTCGGTGTCGCTGTTCGTGGCGAACGTGTGGCCCTTCTTTTCGAGGTCCTCGCGAAGCTCTTGAAAGTTGTAGATCTCGCCGTTCTGGATGACGGCGATCGTCTTGTCCTCGTTGAACTGGGGTTGGTGTCCGCCCGCGAGATCGATGATGGAGAGGCGGCGCATCCCCATGGCGAGGGGACCGTCGACCAGGAATCCCTGGTCGTCCGGCCCGCGGTGCACGATCACGTCGCACATGGGCCGCACGTCGGATTCGTTCAGGACTGCGGTCGGGTCGAGCGCGAGCTGTCCGGCAATTCCGCACATTGAAGACGTCTCCTAGATCGCCGCCTGCTCGGTCGCTCCGCTGCGCAGCCACGCGCGAGCTCCGTGCAAGAGGTCGAAGCTGCCCTCCAGCTTGTGCCGGAAGTCGCGAAGCGAATCGTCGTTCGCGACGAAGGTCCGTCGAAGGCTGAACGGGTGCGTGTCTTTGGTCACGCACCCTTCCATGGTGGTGCAGGCGAGGTCGTAGCCGGCGTCGCGGACCGCGGTCTTCACGCGTTCGTCGAAGTTCCCACGCGGATAGCAGAAAGTGCGGACGCGCACCGACGCATGCTGCTCGATACGCACTCGGGACTCGATGATCTCGCGTCGTAAAGCGTCGTCGCCGAGCTCGGTCAGATTGGGGTGCGTCAAGGTATGCGCACCCAATTCGACGCCGCTCTTCACCATCTCCCCGACCTGTGCCCAGTCGAGAGGGCGCACGCCGCTGCGATCACGGAGCACCGGAAGCTCGTCGGCGCCGATGAAATCCGCGGTGAGGAAGAGCGTCATGGGGATCGCCTCGCGCTGAAGGATGGGAAGCGCGTTGTGATAGTTGTCGGCGAACCCGTCGTCGAAGGTCACGATGACCGTCCGGTCGGGGAAGGGGCGATGCTCGTCGAGATGTTCTCGTACTTCCGAAAGGCGAAGCAGAGTGTACCCGCCGGTCCGAAGGAGGTGCATCTGTTCGGCGAAGGCACTCGGTCGCACGCACGAGCGATGTCCTTCGTCCTCGACGCGGTGGTAGTACAAGATGCGCGCGGTGCCGGCCCGCGCGGGACGCACCTTTCTTGCGACGGCCGCGGCTTCCCCGGCAACGGTACGCAGGCTCCGCGAGAAGCGCGAACGCACCATCAGGCCGCTTCCCTCTGGGTGGCGGATTGGAAGGTGCGGACGAGCTCGGCCACGGTCTGCTCCATGTCGAAGTGTTCGACGACGCGGCGGCGGCCTTCCTGTGCCATCCGGTCGGCCTTCGCCGGGTCCGCGAGAAGCTCTCCGAGTGCGTTCGCGAGGGCGTCGGGATCGCGTTCCGGCACGAAGAGCCCGCTCTTCCCGTGCTCGACGAGCTCGGCGAGCGAGGGCAGTTCCGTGCAGACGACGGGGGCGCCGGCGGCGAGCCCCTCGATCAGGATGTTCGGAATCCCGAAGTGGTCCTCGTGGTGAGCCGGGAGCGCGACCACCGCGGCGGTCTGGTACGCGGGGATCAGCTCTTCCTGTGGCCGGTAGCCGGGGAGGCGTACGCGGTCTCCGAGGTGCAGTGACGCGATGAGCCCTTCGAGGGCGGCGCGCTCCTCACCTTCGCCGACGATCTCCAACTCGGCATCCGAACCGCGGTCCCGCAGGAGACCGATGGCGCGGATCAGGTCGTCGAAGCCCTTGCAGGTCCGGAGGGTTCCGGCGCTGAGCACCAGGCGGGGGTGTCGCGGCTCGCCGGTAGGGGCAAAGGCCGGAAGATCCACGCCGTGGTAGACGGTGCGGATGCGGTCCGCATGCTCGGGCGCGATCTCGGCGAGGTACTCGCGGTTGAACTTGGTGCACGTGATCACGAACCGCGCCGCCTCGATCTTCTCCTTCAGCATGGCGTGATGGACGAAGATGTCCGTCGCGTGGCCCGAGAAGCTGAACGGGATTCCCGTGAGTTCGTTGATGACCATCGCCGCCGTGGCGGGGTAGGTGGCCCAATTGGCGTGGATGTGGCGAACGCCTCGCTGCTGCATTTCTTGCGCAAACGCCAGGCTCTGCGGGAGGATCGCGACCGACTTCGCGAGTGCGTTCGGCATCGTGCGGTGCCCCGCAACGATGCGCGCCGCGATGCCCACGGATTGCGCGGGGTGTCGCGCAAGGTGCGCCAGAGTCTGTCCCGAGAGCGGTGCGGGTGCCGGTGGATAGATCGTCCGCTCGAGCAGCGGTCGCGCGTCTTCGTGGATCTTCCAGCCCTTCGGCGCGGGCAGGAGGGAGTAGATTCCGAAGTCGAGGCCGCTCTCGTGGAGTCCACGGAGCTCACGCAGGAAGTACGCGTCGACCTGCCGCGGGAATTGGTTGACGATGAAGGCCAGCATCAGGCCGCCACCGCCATGCGTTGTGCGAGACCGTGGTAGAGCCGCTCGGTGTTCGCGACCATCGGGGGAACGGCGAACACCGATTCGACGCGCGCCTGACCGGCCCGGCCGAAGCGCTCGCGAAGCTCTTCGGATTCCGAGAGGCGCGCCAGCGCGTTCGCCAGTGCCGTCGTGTCGCGCGCCGGTACGAGAAGGCCGGTTTCCTCGGGGATGATGACCTCGGCGTTACCGCCGACGTCGGTTGCCGCGATCGCGCGGCCGGCGGCCATCGATTCGATCACGGAGTTCGACAGTCCTTCTTTCACCGAGGACAGGACGGAGAAGTCGAGGCTTTGAAGCCATTCGGCCGAATCCGTCCGGAACCCGGTGAAGTGTACCCGATCGGCGATCCCGAGGTCGCCGGTCATGCGTCGGAGCCGCTCTTCTTCACTCCCTCCGCCCACGACCACGAGGTGGAGCTTCGGTGCCCGTTCCCGAATCAGAGACATCGCTTGCAGGAGAGTGCCGTGATCCTTGGCAGGCTCGACACGCGCCACGACGCCGGCGAGGACGCAGTCGTCTGCGACACCGAGTTCGTGGCGGCGCACGCGCGGGTCGCAGGGAGCGTGGAAGCGCTCGAAGTTCACGCCGTTGTAGATCGTGACCACCTTCTCGGGGGGAAGTCCGCCGCGGTCCAGGAGATACCGTCGCACGGCCTCGGAGTTGGCGATGATGCAGTCGGTCGACCGGGCCAGCCAGCGTCCGATGACGCGCTTGTACGTTTCTTCCCAGATGTCGACGTTTCGCTCGGAGGCGACGACGATGGGGACACCCGCAAGACGAGCCGCAAGCCGGCCCCACGTGTTGGCCGTCCAGAGATAGGTTTGGACGATGTCGAAGCGTTCCCGGCGCATGAGGCTCGCCAGCCTGAGGATGAGGCCGGGATCGGCCTTCAGCCGTTTCGGCTCGTGATGGACCGTCACGCCGAACGAGGCGATCTCCTTGGCCTTGCGGCCGTATCGGAAGCAACACACGTGGGGCTCGAAGCGGTCCCGGTCGATGTTGCGCACGAGTTCGAGGATCTGCTGTTCGGTCCCGCCGATGTCCAGTTCGTCGATCACGAACAGGACCCGCAGTCGCGGTCCCGGTGGCAAGGCGTCCTCACCGGACGAGCCGGATTCCGCGCGCGGCCTCCATTGCAGGATCTGTGCGCCTCCGTTGGGCGGCGTAGCCTGATTGTCGTCCATGAATGTGGTCCTGATGATCGAGATCGAGAAGGATCTCGCGGGTGCGTCAGTCCGACGCGTCGTGCGAGGTGGGGGGTCTTCTCATGCTGTCCACGCCGGCTGCGAGATCGAGAGCGGGCTCCCATCCGAGCTGATCGCGAGCCGCGCTGGTGTCGTAGCGCAGGCTCTCCGTGGCGCGCTTGAGCTTGTACCGTGTGAGTGGGAGCGACCGGCCGAGGAGCTTCGTGGCGAGTTCGCAGCCGAAGGCGAGAGGTGTGAAGAGAGCCGACGGGACGTAGGTCGGCCGGATGGGTTGCACGCCGGAGTCGGCCAGCAGTGCGAGATACTGTCCCTGCGTCGTGTGGCCGTCGACCACGTTGTAGGCACCACCGCGCGCGCCGCGCTCGCCCGCGAGAATGATCGCGTCACAGGCGTTGTCGACATGGGTCAGCGGTAGGAGATTCTCCCGGGAGCCGACCACGATGCGGCGGCCCTTTCCGCGAGGAATCGGGAAGCTCAGCCGGCCGAGGAACGGCTTTGCCTCGGCTCCGTAGAGGATTCCCGGCCGGACGATCACCACCTCGAGGTTCGAGGTTTCGCCAAAGCGACGGACGCGATCATCGGCCCGCGCCTTCGACCACGCGTACGCGCCGCGCTGCTCGATCGCCGGGTCGAGAGGGGTACTCTCGTCGATGTCGTCCGAGCTCGCGTCGGCGCCGTAGATGCCGGCCGAGCTGACATAGACGAAGCGTTTGACGCCAGCCGCCTCGGCCGCTTCGAGGAGATTCTCTGTCGCCGTCACGTTGTCGCGTTCGAACGCATCTCGTGAGCCGCCGGAGCTGACGCGTGCGGCCACGTGGTAGACGGTGTCGATCGCATGCGTCGCCCGAGCGAGCGCCGCCGGATCATCGAGAGCGCCCCACACCGTTTCTTCGATCTGCGAGGGAATGCGTTGGAGATCGGTCCCGACCCGCACGAGGGCGCGCAGGGTATGCCCCTTGGACGCGAGGCGCGCCGCGAGGTGGCGTCCGAGATAGCCGGTGCAGCCCGTCAGGAGTTCCATGATTCCTCGCCGTTCGTCGTGTGGCCGGTCCCGGTTCCCGTCTGGGGCGTCCGCGAGAAGTGCGTCTCGATCTCCCGCAGCAACCACACGTTCTGGCGGCCGGCCGCGCCGTCGACCGGAGGAGCTTCGCCTTCGTCGAGGCTCTTGTAAAAGCGTCGAATGTTCTGCCCGATGCCGGGGTAGGTCTTCATCCGCCGAAGGGCGACCGCAAGAACCGTCTCGACCGTCGAGCCGACGAGCTGGGCCGCGGGCTCCAGATTCGACGTGAATTTGGCAACCATCTTCGGGAGCTTTCGCACCCTCTCGACGGTCATCGCCATCGTGTTCAGATTCGCTCGAAGCGTTCCCTTCGTGCCGAACACGTTGACATGGTTGAGGTACGGCTGGGCGCCCATCGAAAACGTGACGAAACCGTACGTCCCGTTCGATTCCATCAAGATGCGGATCTCGCGCAGGAGCCCGTCGTCGCCGATCGGTTGGCCGACGATGTGCAGGCCGTCGATCGGGCCCAGGAAATGCGCCGCCAGGTAGAGCGGGTGTGGTCCGAGGTTGTAGAGGGGTGCGAACGGGTCCGCGACGCTCCAGTGGCCCTGCGGGGTGCCGCCGCCTTCGACCGGATTCACTCCTTGGAGGGCTTCGACGGAAACGATCTCGCCGAGGGCGCCGCTCTCCACGAGGCCGCGTGCCTTCAGGATCACGGGATCGAAGAGCCGATTGTGGTCGACGCAGATTCGCCGACCGTACCGCTCGGCGGCTTCGATCATGCGGTCGCAGTCCTCGACCGACATGGCCATGGGCTTTTCGACCATGACGTTGGCGCCGCCCTCCATCGCGGTCACGGCAAGGCGGGCGTGCGTTGCCGGCGGTGTCACGATGTGGACGATGTTGGGCTGCTCCTTTCGCAGCAGTTCCTCGATGTCGTCGTAGAAGGCCGGGATGTTCCTCTCTTGTGCGAACTCCTCGGCCCGCTCTCGATCGGCGTCGCAGACGGCGACGACGCGCGCGTTCGAGACGTTCTTGGCGTACCCGTGGTGGACGGCGGCAATGCGACCGGCGCCGACCAGGGCCACTCGATGGGAACGGTCACTCATGAGTTCGTGTACCTTGTCGGAATCAGCCGAGTGTCGGTAGGTAGCGCCAGAAGTCGTTGTTCAACGCACAACACTTCGCGCACTTCGGGAAGAGGCGGCGCTTCTTCAGAGTGCGCCGGAACGTCTGGTACGCGTCGTTGTTCCAGATGTCGATGACGCTCGCGTCCCGGACGTTGCCGAACGCCACGTCGATCGAACAAGAGTAGACATCACCGTACGGGCTGATCCGGAAGGTCTTCCATGGGTAGAAGCACTTCTCGACGAACGCGTACTCATCGTCGAGGAAGCGGCGCTCCATCTGCTCGGCCGTCGTGAGCGGCGGGCCGAAGCCGATCGGAATACCGTACTCCTCGCTCTTCTTCTTGGCCTTCTTCGATTCCTCGAGGAGGGTCTCGCCGTTCACCTGCCGGAGATACATCGGCAGGTCCTGGTCTTCTTCTTTCGAATGCACGGGGAGCGGAACGAGCGCCTCGGTCTCACGATCGTGCTCGGGCGTCGTATAGAACATGTAGTCGAAGTCGACCGTGTCGACCCCGGTGTCCTTCAGCCAATCCAGCACCTCGCTGTAGCGATGCTGGTTCAACGCGGACACGGTCACCGTGATTCCGATCTTGGGCCGACGCACGCCGAGTTCCTTCTTGGCGTCCTGAATGTTCTGGATGCCCTCGAGGAGCCGTCGGAAGCTGCCCTTGCCGCGCCGGATTTCATCGTGCAGGTCGTCGGGCCCGTCGACCGAGATCGACAGGGCGTGTGGCTTCAGCGCAACGAGGCGCCGCGCCTCTTCGGGGCGGAGGAACCAGCCGTTGGTGTTCACGCAGAGGTGGATCGGAGTCTTCGTGATGTGCTCGATGATCTCGAACGCATCCTTGCGAAGGAACACCTCGCCGCCGGTGATCGTCATGTCTTCGACACCCATCGCCGCGATGTCGTCGATCACCTTCTTGACCTCTTCCGTGCCGAGCTCGTGGCTCTGCCGGGCCTTCACATGCTCGCCGTCGGTCTTGTTGTGCATCATCCGCGGAAGGTCCAAGGGGCACATCTGGCAGGACAGGTTGCAGCGCAGCGTCAGCTCGAACGTGACCGACTGTGGAGTCCACGCCTTTCCGCCGGCGATCGTGTAGGGGACCCAGTACTTGTAGGACTTCAGATTGCTCTTCGTGAGACCGCGGTCTCTGAGCCATCCCTTCATGTCGTCGAGGACGGTGTTCTCGTCATTGGTCATGGTGTATCGCTCCGGTCGGGAATGGTGGGTGTCGCCTAAAGGAACCGGCGTCCCAGCTGGCGTAGACGGAGTCCGTCGGCGCGCGTGGGAAACGAAAAGTAAGTGGCTTGGTTGCGGTCGTTCGGTTGGGTGCTGGCGCTGCCGCGCTCGAGACTGTCGATGGCTTCGACGATCAGTCGTGCGCCCGCGGCCTTGGTCTTTCGGATGATCGTGTCTTGGGTATCCGTCTCCGAGATCTCGACGCGCTCCTGGAGAAGGATCGGTCCGTCGTCGAGTTCCTCGTTCATGAAGTGCACGGTGGCGCCTGTTTCCTTCTCGCCATTCGCGAGCACCCAGAAGCTCGGCAGTCGCCCGCGGTAGCGCGGCAGGAGTGCGCCGTGGACGTTGATGCAGCCGAGGCGGGGCAAGGCCAGGATCTCGCTCTTGAACTTCTGGCTCGCGTTGATCGAGATGATCAGGTCGAGGTCGAGGCTCCGGAGGAAGTCGAGGTACTCCTGGGAGTTCACGCTCTTCGTCGGATGGAGTGGGAGATCGTATTCCTTCGCCACGCCCTCGACGGAGTAGTGGCCCGGCATCGGGATGTAGCGTTGGAGGATCGCGAGGCATCGCCGGGTCGCGTACCGGACGCCCTGGCGGAAGAACTGCGCCGGCCCGTAGACCGCGAGGTGATCCCGCATGGTGGTCGTCCACGTCTGCTTCGGCATGAGCGTCGGAAGGATGGTCATCCCAGCGAGGTTCGCGCGCCGATGGCGCAGCACCGTGTGGATGAACTGCGGGAGGTACAGGCAGTCTTCCTGGGTGATTATGAAGGCTTTGAGCGGCATCGAGTCGGATTCCACGTGCGATCGGTCATTTTGCGGGTGGGGCCGGTTGAAGACAAGCCTCTATGTCGAGGTCGCGGGGGAGGGTGCCCAGCCCCGTTCCGCCAGAACCTGGCTCATGGGCGCGAACCGGAACTCCGACAGGAGGCGGCGGAGCTTGCCTTCCATCGCGTCGAGGCGGAGATAGTGGGTCGAGAATCCCCGCTTTCCCCGGCTCTGGATCTTCGGCTGGTCGGGATCGATTTCCCACGGATGGAGATACACGAGAGCAGGCTCGCCCTCGCGGTTCACACGGCGCATGCCCCAGCGCATGTACTGGTAGGGCAGGAGTCGGAGGTAGGCGCCGCCGCCGAGGGGCAGGTTCTTCCTCCCCATCTTGGTCGTGGACATCGGGAACTCGACGAGCTTCCTCTCCCCGGCCTGGTGGATGACGAACGGGAAGCGCAGGGCTCCCGGAATGCCGTAGAGGGCGTCCTGCACCGGAAAGATGCTCGAGTCGTACTCCAGGCCCGCCTCGAGCATGACGTCCAGCGCCCACATCGATCGCGAGGTCACGGAGAAGGAGGGGGCTCGGTACCCTTTCACCGGGTCGCCGAGGATTCCCATGAGGATCTCTTGGGATCGTTCGAGGTCTTCCTTGTACTTTTCGCGACCCTGTTCGTAGACGAGCCGATGCGCGTAGCCGTGGGTCGCGATCTCGTGCCCGTCGGCGGCGATTTCTTCGACGAGCCCGGGGTGGCGCTCGGCATTCCACGTCAAGATGAAGAAAGTACCCTTCACCTTGAACTCAGCCAGCATGCGCAGCAGGCGTCGCGTGTTCTCGACAACCCGGCTCTCGTATTTGTCCCAGTCCTCGAGGCGCACTTGCTCCTCGAAGTCGGAGACCTGGTACCAGTCCTCCACGTCGACGGAGAAGGCGTTGGTGATCTCGGAAGCGGCCATGCCTACGTCAGTCTCCGCTTCCATCGGGAGCCGGCGCGGCGACGTCGCCCCCCGTCTCGAAAGGACGGTCGGCCGTGTTCCAGCGGCCGAGTTCCGAACCCGTGATGACCTTCCACCAGCCCATCGCGGCCGCGAGATTCGCGATCCCGAAGTACACGGCCGGCGAGACCAGCCGTTGGAGTCGACCTTCGGGAAGGAGCTGCGCGACGGGAACCATTGCATAGGCGAGAACCTGAGCCGCAAACGCCAATTGGTAGAAAAGGCCGCTGGCGAGACCCGATCCGACCAAGATCATCAGGAACCATACCGGCGTGAGGTAGCGCAGGCCCTTCCGTGAGATCAACTCGAGCCCGAGCAGCCACGCGCGTCCGCGCATGATGTCCGGCCACACGGCGAAGATCCCACGGATGCCGCGTCCGATGATACGCGACCGTCGCTTCAGCTCGTCGTCGAGGTCCTTGGAACCGGCTTCGATCGAGAGCGCCGCTGGCTCGTACAGGCATTGATGTCCGGCCGCGCCGACCCAGATCGGCTGCACCATGTCGTTGCAGACGTCGTTGGGAATCGGGCGGCACAGCGAGGTCCGCACACCGAAGATCGAGCCGTTCGCGCCGAGGAGCGTGCCCAGCTCGCCTTCGAGACGCTTCTGCATCTGGTCGAGCTCCCAATAGCGGTTGTAGCCTTCGGCGATCGTATTCTCGTTGAAGTTCCGGTACACGAGTTCGCCGCAGACACTGCCCACCGTCGGGTCGGCGAAGGGCTGTACGAGCTTTCGCATCGCATCGGGCTCGTACATGCCGTTGGCGTCCGTGAAGACCGTGATCTCGCCCTTCACGCGAGGCATCGACTCGTTGAGCGCCAGGTTCTTGCCGCGGTTCACGCTGTACTCGTGAAGCACGACGCCGCGGTCCGCGAACTGTCGGGCGATCTCTGCGGTGCGGTCGGTCGATCCGTCCGACACGACGACCACCTCGAGGCGGTCCTTGGGGTAGTCGAGCGCAACGGCATTCTCGAGCTTGCGTTCGAGCACCTCCTCCTCATTGTACGCGGAGATGATCAGGGTGACCGCCGGCAGGGCATCGTCGTTCGGATACGTCGCACGCTCCGGCGTCGAACGGATCCACGCCAGCACGGCGAGCAGGATGGGGTACCCGACGTACTGGTAGACCAGCGTCAGGACTCCGCCCCAGAAGAGAAGTGCACCCATTGTCGTCACTGCGGCACCACCCCGTCTCCTGCGACGGTACCGTCCCCAGTGGACTGTTCGACCCGCTCGGTCTCCGGCTTGAGGCCCGCTGCGGTCATCTCTCTGCGATAGAGCGTGTCGAGCGCCGTCATCATGGCTTCTTCACTGAAGTGTTTCTTGACCCGGACCAGCGCGGCCCGGGAGATGCGCTCGCGAAGGAGCTCATCGGTAAGCACACGCTCGATGGCGGATGCCAGGGCGTCCGGATCACGGGTGGGAACGACGAGGCCCGACTCCCCGTCGACGGCGACTTCTGCGCTCCCACCGGCGTTCGTCGTCACCACCGGGCGGCCCAGAGCCATGGCTTCGAGGAGCGCGTTCGGCATCCCCTCGATCACGGACGAGAGAACGTAGCAGTCGAAGGTGCGCATGCGCTCGGGGACGTCCGTCCGTTGCCCCAGAAAGCGCACGGTGCCATCGAGTCCCAACGTGTGGGCCCGTTCGGCGAGGTCCTCGCGGAGGTCACCGTCGCCGATGATGTCGACCCGCACCTCGGGGACCCGCTCCCGGAGCCGCGCGAACGCCTCGAGGGCGTACTCGTAGCCCTTCTTCCAACCCAGTCGTCCGACCATTCCGACGAGCGGCCCGTCGCCGCGCGGATCGTCTTCGGAGGCCGCCACCGGGGTGCAGAGGTCGGGCAGGGGTACGCCGTTGGGGATGTGCTCGATCTTGGAGGGCGGGCAGCCCTCGTGCTCCATCACGACGTCCCGAACCGCGATGGCATTGACCGTCACCCGGGTCGCCGCACGGTTGTTCCACCAGGCGGCCCACCGGCGGTCCCAGCGATCGTAGACGTCGAGGCTTCGCTTGCTGATGAGGAGGACCGGTCGCTTGGCGAGCTTGCCCGCGATCGTCCCGAGGAGGTTTCCCTCGAAGAGGTAGCCGTGGACGATGTGGATGCCGCGCGCCTGCCAGTCCCGAGCGACGCGTCGGCAGGCGCGGATTGTGGCGGGGCTCATGAGGGTCGCCCCGATCTCGAAGCTGTGAACGGGCACGTCCAAGGCCTCGAAGGCGGAGGCGAGCTCTCCGCGCTGGGCCGACGTGGTCCAGATCTCGGGCGCGTACCGCTCGCGATCGAGTCGTCGCATCACCTGAAGGAGGTGGCGCTGAGCGCCGCCCATCTTCAAATGGTCGACCACGTACGCGATTCGAATCATGACTCGATTCGGCGGTAGAGGGCGCGGGAGGCGGCCCTTCGTGCACCGGGGGTTCCCGCGGTGGTGCCGGGAAGTCCGCGACCTCGGAGTTCGTCTTCTTCCGCCCAGCGGGAGAGGACGATCGAGAATGCCACGATGAAGTACAGGTGCACCTCGATCCACACGTCGGCGAAGATCGAGAAGAAGAAGAACAGAACCAGGTAGAGGTGTAGCCAGTCCGCCAGATAGGGAAGCGTGGGATGATTTCTGAACTTCGGTCGGAGCTTTTGGATTCGGGTGAACAGGTATCCGAAGAGCGTCAGGTAGAGCAGAATCGCGGGAAGGCCGCCTTCGGCCGCGGCCCACACGTACGCATTGTGCGGAGGTTTGTACGAATCGTTCATCAGGGCGTTGACCCATCTGAAATTGGACAGGCCGACCCCGGTGAGCGGGTACTTCGCGATGACGACGAAGGCGTTCTCCAGCGTGTCGACGCGCTGCTCGGTGGAGCGAGAACCCTCTTCGCGCGGTCCGGCGTTCACGTCGGTGGTGGCGAACGGGTTCAGGTTCAGGAGCCGTTCGCGATGCGCGTCCGTCAGGACGAAGGAGAACGCCAACACCATGAGAGCCAGACCGGCCATGCCCGAGCCGATCTTCCACCGTCGCGGAATCTGTCCGCTGCGAAGCAGGAGAACCGCGACGAGCCCGAGCCCGATGAAGCCGCTTCGTGATGCGGACAGCAGCACGAGCGGCAAGCTGACCGCTGCGCATGCGAGGAACACGAACTTCCACAGCACCGGTCGGACGATGTTCGCCAGGTAGATGAACAGCGCGATGCCCACGTTCATCATGAACGCGAATCGATTCAGGTTCACCGCCCACCCCACGACCTTCGAGGTGATGCGGTATTCGGCTTCGCCACGGGTCATGTCCGGGCCGAGCGTCGGCAGCACGGAGGCGACGCAGAAAGCGAACAGGAAGAGGACCCAGCGAAGTTGGTTCGGCGTCCGGATCCACTGAAGGAAGAAGATGACGAACGCCAGACGCGACACGAGCTCGAAGATCCATCGCATGGTGTCGTCGTTGTTGCCGTAAAACGCGGGGCCGGTCACTTTCGCCCGGGACACCGCCGGCAGCAGGCGCTTGTCGGGGAGGTAGAGGTCGCTGATCAAGGCGATGGCGATCATCCACGCCGAGATCACGATCAGGAGACGGATCTCCGGTTCCCGGAGAAACCAATAGTCGTGGTTTCGATACGTCTCGAAAACGAGGAGCGTCAGCAGGATCGCCCCGAGCATGTTGTTGATCGTAAACGGCCCGACGCCCTTCAGCGCGTCCGGGTACGACATGAGCATCGTCGACATGATGACGAGCACGCCGACGTGCGGCTTGTAGAAGACGAGCGCGCCGCCGAAGATGGCGACGACGAGCGCCGCTCCGAGGAAGACGGCCCGGTCGTCCACCAGGGCGGCGATTCCGAGCGCAACTGCGGCAATGCCGAGACCGCCGATCGCCCACGGCGGGAGCGCTGGGAGTTCGCCGGTGCGGCGGGTGGTAGCGCGCCCGACGGGCAGTGGGGATGCGGTCACGCCCCGATCACGCTCCGATCTTGCCTCGCTCGATGTCCAGCGTGAACTCGGGTAGGGCGCCGTGCCGGTTGTAGATGCCGATCCGCTTCAGCGCGAACGGGTCGTCTCCGATCTGCACGCTACCCGTGACGGACGTCGTGGCGGAGTCGAACTTGGCATCGCGCACCATGGCTTTGATCGCTTCGGTCAAGTGAGCGCTGCCCCGCCCGTTGGGGTACGAAAAGTGCCGCACGGGCTCGTTGATCTGCTCGGCGAGCGCTCTCCCGGAACCATCGATTTCACGCTGCGCCTCTTCGGGTGTCGCGTTCGGAAGATTGGGGTGGGTGAGCGTGTGGGCGCCGAAGATCATGCCGGCCTCGTGCATCTCACGAACCTGATCCCACGACATCATGATGCCGTCGAGGGGCGAGGTGTCGTCGATCTGCCCGGCGACGCGCACGGCTTCGAGCAGCTCGAGTCGACGGTTGGTCGGGATGTTCTTCATCGTCACGATCAGTTTGGTGAAGGCCTCCTTGCGCTCCTCGGGGCTCCCGAGGGGAAGGCGGAACGCCATCGGATCGTGGGTCTCCAGGACGGGGACCTGGGTGGTGAAGACGACGAAACGAAGAAGGCCCGTCCAGAGGATCGCTTCATTGTCGATGCAGTTCGTCGTCACGTAGAACGTGGCGTTCAGGCCGTGCCGTTGGAGAATCGGGAACGCCTGGGTGTAGTTGTCGAGGTACCCGTCATCGAAGGTCAGCGCGACGGCCTTGGAGGGCAGGGGCTTGCCTTCGATCAATCGGGTGACCATCTCGTCGAGCGAGATGACGTTGTAGTGCCGCGCAAGATAAGCGCACTGGCGGTCGAAGTGCTCCGGCCGAACCGCGAGACCCGGATCGAGGCACAAGTGGGTTCCGTCGGCCGCGGTGCTGACCGAGTGGTACCGGAGGATGACGGCGCGGCCGGCGAGGCACGCGCGGGCGATCGACGAGATGCCGCCGTGGTGGATCGCCAACTTGGCCAGATTGCGAATCACGCTACGAATGGTGGTTTCTCCTGTGCAAGGACATGCGGGGGAAACCCGACCCTGGAACGACGCCGAGGGGGCGACTAGCTCGGGTTGATGTCGGAGATGAGGCCGAGGACCGGCAGTTCCAGCTCGCGCTCGATGTCGGAGCCGAAGTGGTAGGTTTGGTACAGATACTCGAGTCCGAACGCGCCGGCGATGCCGAGAGCCGCGCCTGCGATCAGCGCGACGATGATCGTGAGCATCGTGTTCTGGCCACTCGGCTTGTTCGGAGGATACGCCCGGTCGACGACGCGGACCGTGTCGAGCTTGTCCGCACTCATTTCCATCGAGAGAGATGCC
>JAULKQ010069568.1:0-21280 GCA_032356285.1 Smithsoniella earleae | reverse complement strand
ACTCACAAGTCCCTGAACGGAATCCAGCTTGGTGATATAGGTCCTAAACTGGGTTATAATGGTGTGATACCCCCCCAATCATTGCTGTCATCTTAATTCATGCCATTTCATAGATGTACTCTAAATCTGTGGTTTACAACATGGCCCCCCTTAGCTTAGAGCCCAGGCACCACTGTAGCTCCCTGATTTACTCTTGTACAAGCACCTTTCTCAGGTGCATGAATAGTGATACTACTCCATGGTCCACACCAGTGTGTATACATTGCTGGTTTACAAGGGCCATAGAGGAATTAAAACATATTTGTATTGATTCAGGTGTTGATAATGGCTTCTTAAGATTTGACCATGTTCTGGTTCCTCGCAGTGCTATGCTTTCCCGCTTTGCCAAGGTGCAGTACTACCCCTGCTTGACTTCTAGCTTGCACAGTCTTCGTTATAGCTCTCTGCACTCAGAGAGCCCTGCATTTGATCTGTGCTCATCGCCAATGCTCTGCTTGTCTTTTCTGTTATTGGCACTTTGGACTGGTAAACATCCTGCAAGTTTGTAGAGGGAGAGAGTGCGTGCTTCAGGTTACTCGGGAAGGAAAGTACACACCACCTCCTGCTGAGAATCAGAAGGCGATGTACTCCACAATGATATTTGTCAGAGCTGACATTGTCAAGCAGGCTGCAAGGTATTTAGCTCGCGGGACAACAATTGCTGTTCGCTATGCTTGCGTGCGCAGGCAGAGCTCTGCCGTCCCTCAGGCACAAGAAGTCCAGGTACACACTCACTCTCCACCAATGTTTCAGTCTGTCTGATGTAGTAGAGGGCAACGTTAGGTAATACTTACATCTAATGCATGGTTTTACAAGAGCAGACCAATTGTCCTGCAAAAATTGATTTGTTTTTTGCCCTGTTCATTTTATGGATTGCAATACTGCATAGTAATGCCTAACAGTAGGGTTTTGGCAAGCAAAGAATTTGGATCCATGCACAAATGACTCTTTTTTTTTGAAGTGTTTTGTGTGTTTTCACAAGTACAGTGGCTTTCTAGTAGAGGGTGGAATCTAATAGACCTGCATCATGCCACAGTGCTTCGGTAAGCTGTTTTGCTTGTGGTGATAGAATTTTTCTTTTTTTTGGGGACCCAAAGAGTGAGCAGCAGGGTCATCTTCGTTGCCATACTACAAGCATTTTAATCTTAACTGTGATTGGTTATGTTGCAAAGATAGCTCGATTGGAGATCAGACCTGGTTCATTACAGTGCTGCGGTGAAAGCTGGGTTGGGACAGGACACGTTTGGAGTAAACCTTGGCAAGACTGTGGCACATTCTGATCCAGAATACTGGATGAAAATACGTGTACAGGGCAAAAAGGAGTATATCAGACAGAAAGGGTAATTTAGGAACCAGGTGGAAAGTCAGCAATGACAAAAATACACTCAATCGATTAAAACATAGCATGTAGCACCAGTTTTTTTGTTGAGAATGGTGCTGCAGACGTACGACATGGGTGAGGAAGTCCATTTTTATAAATTGCAGTGACAGACTTGAAAAATGGTACAGGGCAGATTATTTTGGAAAATCAGTGGGCGGATGTTTTCACTCCAAAAAAATTGAGACATGCAGCCTCAGAAACCAAACCCCTATGCGACAAGGCAGGCTGCAACATTGTGCTTAGTAGTGTAATGAATGTTGTAAACTGGTGTTGCCACTTCTGCCAATATGAATAACACCCAGATGTTCTATTTCTTGTCACAAGCCGTTGGTTCTTTGCAGCAGCTGTGTGAGTGCAGGTGATTGACTATGAGAACACGAGTGCAACGCTGTTACCGCTGGTCGCTACATCCTATGTCCTTTTTGCGTGTGGCAAAGCCTTGTGGGATGCATACAAGCACTACGAAGACGAGCGTGCTGCTGGACGGTTTGCTACACTTCCTGAGTTACACAGTAATGCTGCAGGCCTCAAAGCCCTGTGCACTGAGGTCACATCTGATGGGATTGAAGCGGCTAGAAGAACGTGCGGGGGCCACGGCTACTCGGTTCTGTCAGGGTTACCTACTCTGTTCGCATCTTATGTTCAGAATGTAACTTGGGAAGGCGATAACAACGTGCTGTTGCTCCAAACTGGAAGGTTTATGCTTAAGATGGTAGTTGCACAATTCAAGAGCAATGGCACGGCCCCTCTTCCCCCGAGTGCTGCTTACCTGGCTCAGAATCTTCAGAAGAATGTGGAGATTCCATCACCGCGGTGGGCACACACTGTGTTCAGTGCCACTGCCAAGCATTTAGCTGCCAAGGCTGCTGAAGACATTGCTCAGCACCCAGACTCAGGTATGGCACCACTTTTTCATTCGACTTTGCTGTACTTACATTTTCTTACAAAGGGTGTACAACATCACAATTCAGGCACACTTTTCTTTTGCTTGTATTTCGATTTAGTGAGCATGCAGAGAATCATTGGTGTGTATCGTATATTGAGAATTTGGCATTCAGTTGAACTTAAGCTTCACAATGTACTCAATTTGAAATGTTCCACGCATTATGTGGAGCCCGTATGTTGAAAATGAGATTATTTGGTTGTGCTGGGTTCACAGGTAATTCAATAGAAGAAAGATTTACCCGGGCTTAAGACAGTATTCAGATTCTTTGTGCTCACAGCTAGGGATTTACAGAAGCGTCTATGACACCGCTACTTGGCACTGCCAATTGAACATTCAATCTTTTCACAAGACACTAATTTAGGTCTCTGAACGATGAGGAATCCTATGAAAAGCAGACTTATATGCTGCTGTAATGTAGCTGTGTAGGCTATCCACAATTTTGATGCCACCCCATCTCAAGTGTGTCTTCATTGACAGAGGTGTCCTGCTAATATCCCACATTTTATACAAATTAAACCTCAGTACTTGACGCTGGTGGCACAGTTACTGAGAAATACCTAATTTCTGGCCCAAATATCTTTCTTTTTCTACAAGAAGCTCCCAAGAAACATGGAGGGGGTCCTGTTTGATGCATGTTGAACCCTTAGAGGGAGGGCCTCTTCCAGTCGTGGATAGTCCTCTTCACAGCAGTGTTATGCTCTGTCATCCTCACAAGCTGAGGCAATTTTGATTCCTTGCCTTTCCAGTTGTTCGCTATGCTTTGCTTACACGGGTCAACTCTTTAGAAGCTATGTTCCCAAGAACTGTTCACATGAAATGCAAGTGAAAGTTTTCTAGTACTAAGTTGGTTCTCTAGTTTGGAAAACCCAGCCAACCTGAGTGTTTCTGAAGATGTAACTTTGACGCTTACCAGTAGCAGTCTATCTTTTTTGTCTTTGTCTTTCCTCCTCTTCCTGGCCGTACATGATATGCATTGGCCAACAAGATCTCGCAAGAACGTTGACAAACACGAGAGGTGCTCTAGTTTTTATTTGAGCCTGGAAGCGTCAGGGAGATCATACTTTCATGCACGCTGATTCGCAACGTTATGAGGACTGTGGTTCTGAATTATTGTTATTTCTGTGTATTGTAGTACATCTGTACCTTGTTGTCCCCCTGTTGCACAGGAACCCCAAAACCAAACTGTCCCAGACCCTAGAGGCCTCCATTCAACAATTGAAGCCTAAAATGCTCGGGTTTGGGGACCAATCATTGCTAATTCTCCCAAACCCATCATTGAACAAACAAGATATCTCCACTGCCCAGACCCAAAGAATATAAGACGAAGGTGTGGATGCACTACAGCATGGTAGGTGACATGTTGAGGACAGTGTTCTGAGTTGAGCTCTAAACCGAATTATCATTTCCCAAGGCATGTGCGCTAGTATCTTGTGTATTCGTATACTAACAAACCGGAGGATTGGAGGAAGATGCTTGGCCTCTTTGTTATGATTTTCTAGCTTCACTGAGTTCTTTTGCTGGGACCGCGCTGTCGTCAATTTCTTACAGTTTGTGGTAGTTGGCTGTCCTAAAAATTTTAACGTCCTGTTTGTTCATGTTAGATTGCAAGTGGTCGTAGGTGCTGTGCTTGTCGTTAGCGTAGAGATTCTGTTATTTCGGGAAAGTTCTTGAGCCGGTCTACTGCATCGTCTGATAACCTAACCGTTATCAGTTCGTTCAACGGTCTCTCTCTCTGTCGGTTATTCTCTCACACTGATGCTGCATCATCTTTCGATCGTCCTATGTTCCGCGTCCGCACCCACGTATCAACATCATTCTCATAAGCTTGTGTGCAGGTGGCAGTGTGGTTTTTGAAGGAAGTGCATGGAATCAGTGCACGACCTCTGTAATCAATGCCGCCCGGGCTCATACTCGGCGTGTTATGCTTGAGGCTTATGACGCATTTTTGGTATGTGCGGAGAAAACTACATCATCGGAATCTATGGCTGTTTTGAGGAGGCTAGCTGATCTGTGGGCGGTAGAAGTCACATTGGCGAATATGGGCAGCGCACTTGAATGCGGCGTCCTAAGTGTTACGCAGGTGCGCCTCGCGACTGCGCGCTGCTGCATCTCGAGATACAATTAGTCGTTTCGATTTGATCAGAGCTCTGCGGCCGCGCAGGGGGGCAAGCCTGATTTTCAGTGGCCTGACAACGCGTAACTTAACTATGTTTCTGCGATTTTGCGCACATTGCTTCAAGTGGAAATCAGTTAAGCAGGTTATTGCCTGAAGACCGTATGTTGTCTGATATATAGACTTAGCGATCGCGCCCGTGGTAGCGGGGGCACCTATGGCCACCTCGTTTCCGGGCTTCTAGTCGGGGCGCTTTGACTCGCGCCATTTTGCATTTAGTCTTCTCACTGATATGAAGTTAATTTGGTGGTTTCTTTGCTTTGCCCACAACTGATGGAAAAATCGTTGAGTTCGCTTGTTCATTTTTTTAATGCAACGGCCCAGTATATCGCTCTTTGGCTATGCGTGCATGACCGGCACGCATGCCGCTCGCAGCTGAAGTCGTTCGCCCAAGTTTGAAACACATGCTCACTCACAACGCCTTCTTAATTCCTATCATCCTGGTACAATTTCCAGTTGTGCAGGATGGGTGTTGTACGCCAAATCTTAGCCTGGCAATGACGGTCGAAAGTAACAAGTCTTGCAGACTGCAAGCAAAAATATTACTCAATTTCTCGCCTTACGAATTTAAAAGTACAAAAATCATCATTATATGGACAAGTATGCAGACTCCAAAGCAATGGTATGCTAGGGAGGAGCTAAGTTTACTGCAATGCAGTCAGCGCTATAGCAAGAATAAGGAAAGAAATCCACGCAGGCTTGGGTATGCACGGGAAATAACTAAGTTGAATAGACTGGGGATTACAGCATCACATGGAATCAAGATAGGGCAGCGGAGCGCCAGCCATAGGTAGCACTCCAGATGCGCTGGAGTAAGCAGAAAAGCCCTATTTTAACACCTCGTGTTGAACCGTAGCGAGAGCAACAGCAAGCTCGCGCAACGCGCTGGCAAGAAAGGTGCCGTTCGAAAGTACAAAAACACTGTGTAATTGTACGTAGTAATCACAAATTTCTCGTATCGGCCTGGGGAAAGAATTTTACGAGGCGCATATGCATGTTCGTTGTGTGACAGCTTCGCGAGAACTCGTAGAATCAGAAGTAGGAACGATAGCCACGCTACGGCACTTGGGAACAAATGAATGTCTTATTAGAGCGAAGACTTGTTTTGCTTGATACATGTGAACTGCTGAGTTGTGAACGTGCGGCAAGTGCTCCACGCGGAAACACAGGCTGAAGTTGAGCGTGAAGGGTTCTCTTGAAACTTTCCTTATAGTACAGATTGAGCTCTCTTGCTGAGCTCCTCCATGTTGTGGAGTGCTCAAAGCTCTGTCAGGAATGCTGCCAGCTGTCAAGTGTGATACTGGGTACTGTGCTGCGTTGTGGTAGCAACCTGAAAGCTTAAGGGCTTGAATGAAAATCGTGAAATTTCAGCACCATATTCAATGTAATGTAGCTGTGGTGTTTGAGTTAATAAGTGCTGAGACCTGACACAATAAACTAGATAGTACTTCATGTCCAAGGCCTGGATTTCTGCTCCAGTCTTGCTGTTCTTCTAAAGCAATTAGCCTGTATATTAATTCATTTCAATGACAAGCTGTGAGAGGTGACTCAAGGAATTTTACTCAAACCAACGTCTTGAGCACAATGATATAGAGCAGCTGTTGTGTTTTGAGTTCAAGGGTTTCAGTGTGTAGTGTAAGGCATGTGTACCAGTCATGCTTTCTGCGAATTCAATGATCCTTGAAATAAAGTAAGAAATATGGATAACAATTGCACTTTTTGGTCAACAGGGTGTGTAAAACAGTTCAAGCAATAGCACCCCAGCCACAAGTCTAGATTTGAGGCGGCAACAGGCTCCCTTTCTGGTGTCTGTGCTGCTGTTTAATGGTGTGGAATATTTTTCTCAGGCTGCTGCCGCAGCCCCTTGAGCTGGAGCTTATATTGTATGCGACAGATGGTGTAACTTATGTTGATAGAGTGCTAAGCTTGAGGCTCTATCAGTAGATTCAATTCCAATACCTCTGAGTGTGGGTGCTCGTGGCCTGAGCAAAGCAGCATTTTTGCAGCAGGCATGGAAGTAATCTTGTTAACACTGACCCAGGAAAAAAATCAGCACAGTATGAGCTGATACAAACAATGTTCTAGAAGGTTCTGATGTCAAGGTGTGGGATTGTAGCATTGCCCTGGTTGTTGCTTTAGTAGGAATTGTTGATATACCTTGTGCAGCAGTCATTTTAGGTATTTGTTGTTGGGTATTAGTAGTCCTAGCCGAGGCCTGGGCCCACTCTCAGCACTATGTAAGCCTTCCATTTGCCTTGACCTTGTTGCCTTGGCTTTCGTGCGCAAAACCGGATTAAGAACACTTCATAATAGGCATATTAATCACTAAATTAGAAATATTTTTGAAGGATTGATAAGGTATGATGTGATTTTTGGCAAGCTGCTGTTTAAGCAAAGAAGCAATGTATTGCTGAAAGAGAAGTCATTTTGCTGGTGGTTGCAGGTATCTGCTGCCAAGAGTTATAAGCGGAAGCTGCTCCAGGAGCTCCGACCAGATGCAATCTCTCTGGTAGATTCGTGGGCATTTACTGATTACGAATTGAATAGTGCACTTGGGAGAGAAGATGGCGATGTTTATACTGCACTTTTCAACATGGCCCAGAATAGCCCTCTGAACTCAAGTGATGAAGGACCGGCCTGGGAGTCGGTCTTGAAGCCAGCACTCCAGCACTTACACAGATCAAAGCTGTAGTTCCCAGCTCTTGCAGTTTGAAGTGACATTTTTTTGTAACAGAATAGATTCAGGACTGACTGAAAAGTGTTGCTCATGGAGGCATCTATCATTATATGTTGTCTAGGAAGTTGCTGTTATGATGTACTCTTGTCAAAGCCCTCCCTTGCATTGTCCCTCAAACAATTGGCACTTCTAATTGACACAGAGTAACTGTATGTTCTGGAGCATGGATATAACTGCCCATCATGGCCTACTACGGTGAAGCAGAACACAATTTCAGCCAGGTATTAATGTCAGCTTCTTCTGAAGTTGCTCAGTTCCTCACCTAAATAGATTTCACCAGCGAAACAGTGTTCTTACTTGCATTTGCTCTTACTTTGGTTCGTCAACTTGCAACATTAACAACCAAGATACATGAGAGGTCAAGTTGGCACTCGGGGTCTTACAATGCCCAATCTTAACCCTATTAAACGATTTCTTGAGAAGCTGTATGCACAATTGTCGGATCCAGCTTTGCCAACCTTTAGCATGATGGTATCTATTTGGAGATTATTGTTGTGAGTGTTGATCACGAGTTTGCACGGCAACAATGTCACAAAGTCTTCTCAGATTCATACCTTATAGCCCTAAGTCAAGTAACTATAGCAAATAAAAATATTCTATCCACGTGCATGTTCTCCAACTTAGCATGTGGAGTTGTCTTGATCTATCAGCAAGGAGGTTCAGGGAATTGTGCTTGAGTGGAAAGGTATGTTCAAAGAAATCACCAGTTTAACTCCCCTCAATTGTCTACATTTTTTCTTGAAGGATGCCTCAGATTTATTCTTCTTGCTCTTGGTGCGACTGTCAAACAGCGTGTTGCCAATGTTGCTCCTCTTTTAAGTGATCCATCGTCAGCTTCAGAGTGAGGGTCGAAATTTTAAGTTCAAATCAAGTTGACAGGAAGACTGGGCATAATCTTGTGCAATCTCATTAACGAGGAGTAGTATTGTCTATGATTATTAACAGCACAGGTCAAGCTTATGCATTGATCGAATACAGACCGTAACAGCAATTCTCTCAGGAAGGATTTCGTTTTTTTGCCAAGAGTGCTTCAGATATACTCACCTTGAAGGCTAAGGGGTCAACGGCATCCAGCCAAGGGCAACCATGGTGCCACATGTGCCCCAACGTCATTTCACTGGGCACACACTCCCAAGTAGCACACTATCTGCTGCATCAACACTGCAAAATAAGTACCAGTAAGAGCTTGGATGCTGTGCAAGCTGTCTCACTTACACACAATATTGCTCCACCATGCAACCCCATGGCCCTGTTGTTGTCAACAAGAGATACGTGCCTGAATCCCTTCATTCTCAAAAACTCAAACCTACCTTTGGCCGAGGTACACTGCATTTTCATGACAAGTGGTAATTGTACCAACAATAATAATTGTGCGCCAGAGCACATTATATTGATCTCTGAATTCACTCATCTCCAAGCAATGATGATATTCAGTATGGAATCGGTGGGAAGCTCTCTGGAGTTCAGCATGTTGTGATCAAATGGCACTTTCTTATATGTTGATGATATCTGTGGTGTACACTCAAGATGACATTACAAGAGCCTAACTGATGCATTCACATGAACGAATTTGCTTTTCAAGTATCAAAATGTTGCACTCGAAGTTTCAATGCCATCTCCTCTAGAATATCCGTGAGTCTGCAGGCTCGAACACCATAATCTTCCCCCATAGTAGGTAATGGCATGTCTTTGTGTCACCAAAGCTTGTTGCATTCAAGATTGCTGTTGAGGACATGACTTAAAGCTGATGATTGGTTGGTAAGAGAGACACGGTCCTATGATTTGTCGTGTAATTAGGATTGTAGTTGTACCATTCGTTCATAAAACTAGAGTCAAGAAATGGGGTGTGGTTAACACTGTTGGTTGTGAAGAGAAACAACGTGATGAGACGAAGAAATGGTGCAACAGTTGGGCTTGAGTACACACGGGTTCAGGCATTCTTCTGTTTGCGAAGGAACCAGAAGGAAGGATTCCTGGGATACATATCCATCATCGCGAATCGAATGGATGAATGCGGCTGGGAACACTCACACATCGACATCGTTGTACCGGCAATCAAATTACCATTGGCCAGTGATGATAGGTTGAATGAACAAACAATTTGTCGAAGCCCGAAGGACACCAGCGGTGTCTGCCGTGTCTGGACTTATAGATAGATACCTTCGTTCGGATCCGCATGTAGCTCGGGCTAGAAGCGCATTGTGGCGACATACAGCTACGTGAAGTTCACTGGAACAGCTACGTCTGAATTCAACTACATGTATAGCGTGTTGCTTCGCTCTATTCCTCGTTTTCAACTGGTTCAACTGTTTGGTACTGACCAACTGTTGCCATGCAATTGAACCGTCGAACAAGAGTCAACTGTCAAGGAGCAGAGACAAACACAAATATGAGCGTTTTCTTCTCCAAATTGGTAGGATTCATGCAAGCCTTCCCTCCTTGGAGGATGACAAGAAATTCGTCAATGTGAAATGTATCATTATTCGAGTTGCCGAACTACATACCGAGCTATGTGTGCTAAAAAAAGTGCGTTGTCCACTTGCAAACTACTCTATGAACTTGAACCCTATTCTACGAGTGAAATTCTCCTGAATTGGGTTATTCAATCACCTTTGTTGACCACATGGCCATAGACTCACGAACTTGCTATCTCTCTGGATAGACTCTACAGGATATCGGGCTGGAGTTGAAAGAAACAGACAGGGGAGATATCATGTCTCTGGCCCCGAGTTTCGCGGTAATGCAAGATAATCTTGCATGAGCCAGCAGCTTTCAAACATGGTGTCCAAAATGTACGAAATTATGAACTATAGTACGTGGAATAAGCTTGAAATACAAGTTTGAGCACATTCACTGTCCGAATATTGGATATATCTCTCTGAGATACCAGTCCCCAGGGTTTCATACTCAAGTTGTGGCTTCAGGTGCATGCGCAAGGAGTTTGCTTATGAGTTGGTACTTACGAAACTTTTATCAGTCAGATTAAAAAGTCTTCCTAACAGGGTTTTCAGAATGTAGAGTTCACACTTTTCTCGAGAACAGAAAAGTTTCTGCTCAGGAGCAGACTGTTTTCAGTGGTTTGAAACGTAAACGATGCTCTAGCGCCATCTGGGTATCAAACAGTCCCCATGGCAAAAGCATTCAATTTATCTGTTGAAAGAAGTGGATACACATGTGTCTATCGGACTTGCACTCAGCACGCCCGCTCCGGTGTTATTATGCACAGCTCTGCTCAACCGCCCATAATGGTTAACAGCTGCACCGGCAAAATGGGCCATGCAACAGCAGAAGCTGTGCTTCGAGCTGGAATCAAGCTTATTCCTTATACATTTTGTGGGATCTCACAAGGAGTAGCAGTCGGAAGTGTAGGAGTTAGCGGCATTCCAGTTGAGCGAGTCAGCCCAGAGGATAGGGATCAGGTAAACTCTCATCGGGCTGTAAATAACTTTTAAATGTGGAAAAGTTTGTAGTTGTAAATATTTAAGCTTAGACTAAAAAATTTGATACAGGTGATGAAAGAAGTGCACGCGGCTCACCCAGACATGATTGTTATCGATTACACGCTTCCGTCAGCTGTAAACAACAATTGTGATTTCTACTGTGAGCATGGAGTACCATTTGTCATGGGCACCACGGGAGGAGATCGTGAAATGCTTTGGAAAACAGCACAGGATCGTGGAGTTTACGCTGTCATTGCCCCACAGATGGGCAAGCAGGTGGTAGCGTTTCAAGCTATGATGGAGCATATGGCAAAGTCTTTCCCCGGTTCTTTCAGCGGGTACAAGCTTGAAGTTATAGAATCACACCAAAGCTCGAAAGCAGATACGTCTGGGACAGCTAAGGCTGTAGTAGAACATCTCAAGGCCCTGGGGACGAGTGAGTTTTCAATTAACGACATAGTCAAGATTAGGAATAAGGTAGATCAAGTAGAGCTGATGAAGGTGCCCAAGGAACACATAGAAGGCCATGCCTTCCATACTTATAAGCTCACTTCACCAGATGGAAGTGTATCCTTCCAGTTCCAACACAATGTTTGTGGTCGAACAATATATGCTGAGGGTACCGTTGATGCAGCCCTCTTCCTGTCTGCGAAAATTCGGGAGGGTAGTTCAAAGAAGGTTTATAACATGATTGACGTACTTTCAGCAGGCTCCATGAGGTAGGGGGAGCAACGAAACTCGTCGTTGATATTGTTCGCTGTTGGTTCAGAGGATTCTATTTGAAATTAGCGTTCTTTTTTGCTTTTGTACCTTTCCGGACGATTTGGTGGCTTGTTTTCTTGGTCGGACAAAACTCTCGGGCACTGGTTAAGAAATGTTTGATCGTCCAGTACCACACATGGCGCATACTGCTGAAGTTGCCATGAAATTTAGATTGAACAGCGAAAACAACCAAATGTATTTACTTGGTACGATGCGTAAGGCTTCACTTTACCGAGTTGAACTGCTACAGGCCCCTTTACTGTATTCTTGGAACAGGTTCTTCACAAAGGATACTCAACTCAAACCACGGTCGAATTCTGTAGGATTTCTCCGGCACTTTCTTACATCTTTCAAAGCTTGCGTTGGAACATCTGCGCGTTCCACAAAAATACGGGAGGAATTTGTGTCACATCGACGGTGGCGCTGAACTGCATATGTAACGTTAGTGGCGCGGAGAAGTTCATGACATAGAATAATTCGACCCGTAAAAGCGTGGTCTCACGTTGCATTGATCTAGAAGTAAGTTACTCCTCTGGTTGCGAAACACCTCCGGAGCTAACCCTACGGCTAGAAATTTAAATTATTAGGTTACCCCCCAGGTTGTCGGGTTGAGTCATTCCCACTTTCAGTATTCAATTTTCAGAGCAGTTATTTGCTGGTGGAACTTCGGGCACAGTTGTATGATCACGATTTTCAATTGAAGCCAAAGAAAATTCGTAGCACCGCAATGCAGCGCCGCCCCTCAGCACTGCATACATAGCGTCATAACCCCTGGAAGCGCTCTGCTCATTCAACAAGCGCATCATCGTACTTTGGAAACGTCGCTCGGGTTAATTTATTATCGCTGAAATAGCTTGATTGAATGTATTGAATTTTTTTGTTATCTGCCGATAGATTGTAGATTCCAAAGTTTAGAACGGTGATCTACACTTTACAATGCTCGAGATGTTAAGAATTGCGACGAATCACAACATTATTAAACTAAGTAGAATGAATAAAAATGTCTACTGTTCCCGATCACGCTGCAAAAAGAAAGGACGCTAACGGCTTTAGTGTATGGTTCCGGGAACAACAGTGATCTGCGTGTGTAAGCAGTGCAGTTGTCGACAATGGCCGCATGGCTGTCACCGCCGCATCGGCGCGCGTCTGAACTTGCATGGTGTCCGTTCGCATTCGCCAAGTTTCCAGCACTACACGCGAATTTTCCCAATTCATCTGGAGAAAATTGAAGGCACCACGCATGTTGCGATATTCAGATCATAGTTGGAGTTAGTTTTTTTAAAGCTGTAAAGTTGACACATGCTACAAACCTCAGAGATATTAGCCCTCGACACAGGTACGTTGCCAGACGCCGTTTCGCTTGCCCCAAGCTTGTTCTTTTTTCAAGTTGAATGTTCGTATTCGGCAACAAGACGGGCGACCTAGTATTCTTAGAGATATCGCGCGTGCGTCAGCGCCCTTCTCACTGCAGGTTCCGGTAACCCCGTCGGCAGCCCACCTTGCATCGCAACCTGGAAGAACATTTTGCACTGCTGCAAACATCCGGTGTCAACAACGGTATCTTAGGAAGACACGCGTTTATTTAGCATTACTTGCATTGTTGCTAAGAGAAGAAGCAGCGCATTGCCAAAAGGTGAGATATTGTTTGGGACATTGCATTTGATACGAGCTTCATTGGACATCTTCTTTTCATGTGTTTCATTTATCTATCTCAAATGTTGTATGTCCCTGACCTGTTATAACGGATTGTCGTCAATGCGCCATTGATTATGATCTCCGCACATCTGTTCCAGAAACAGGGCATCCTATTATTCCCTGATATAATTCCCAAGCTAATTGAAAAAATAAACTTTCCCATCGCTGTAGCTCTGCACATACTCATCCTCGCCATACACCTGCAAGTTGAACAACTGGTCTCCGTGGATTCTCCGTGTTGTGTGGTTTAGAAATTGTGCTGTACCCTGGCCTTGATTGTCGCCAATACGTTGACTATCATTAGCCCGCAGCGTTTTGGTTTCGCTTAGCCGGTGGAGGGAAGGTTGAGGTTATCGGAAGTACTTTGTCCAAACAGAGGCTATTTCACGCACGCCTGTAAACGATAGGGTGCTCGTACAGCTTCCAACATTAAATATTTTGTTTTCAGACCAGCCTACGTGGGACCTAGGTAGCAGAGGTGGTAGCAGGGTGAAGGGCTTTGTAGGAAAGTTGAGCCAGTCTCTGTGGCACCTGGGTTGTGATTATTTTTTTTGGCGTGGCCTTTTTTATATTTATATTGCAGTGTATGTTTTTGGTGAAAGTTTGAGAGAAGTAGCCTACTTTGCGCAAAAGCAGAATTCCGCTGACACAACGAGCGACGTCCGTTGGCTAACGATTCTTTGCACCCTTCAGTCACCACACCAGCGCTCTAATATATAATTTTCACCCAAGTAGCTAGCCTTTTGGATTTGTTTTTGTTGTCTTCATAACCATCAACACACGTTTACCAGGTCTGAACTTGAAACCTGGCACAGAAACAGTCTCGCCCTTCGAAGCAGCGTATATCCAAGTGTCATTCAGTGCGTTACGCTTAGAGGACCCCTATGTAAGGAATCTTTGATTTCGGGTAAGTGCATCTGCCACATTGAGGAATTGCTAAGGGCCCATGCGTTGCTTGAGCAGAAATCTATCGAGTGCACTGCTAGCGGAGGCTGCGCAGTGATCTCACTTCGCAGAATATTCTTCGATTTTACCACTGAACACTTGTTAGTTACATTTTGGGAATTTTCAATGTTTGTTCGATCTTGGGGACTGTGATGGGTTTCGCTGGATTTGGATATTCTCCTCTGCAATTGCTGTAAGTTTGACTGTGAGAGAGCCACAGCAGAGCACTGACATTCCCCTAAGTACTCTTTACCTCGCACACTTTGCTTCCATATGACTCACACAACAATTGCGAGTTCGTGGCACGCACTTCAGCTTCGCAGGTATTCGAATCTGACGCTCGTAACTATTTAGGTGTTCATCAATATATAGCGCCGGTCTCCTGTGTTTTGCGCCTAGCATATGTGCGGATTAGAAGAGATACATGTGTCATTTTAATCTCCTCCCGGAGTGATTACAAATAGCACGCGTCAACAGAGAGCTATCACAGTGAGATCCATCGTCTGCCGATACAGGTCGAATTATTGCTTACTATCCGTGGACGCTGATGCACTGAACATCGCAGGTTCTAATGGCACTTCCATATTCTCACATGAATTTCCATGTGCGGCCCCCCATCGTCATTGACTACGCTGAGTGAAGCTTGTACACGCAGCTACCCTCAAGCGTACAACCTGTACATATGACCGAATTACAATGAACGGTGCTATTCCCGTCAAGGATGATTGTTTACTTGCAATTTGACGTAGACAGTCTGTGCAGGCACAGGGTGCCATGGGCCCCGCGTCAATGCACGTAGATGAAACAGATGATTTCCTACCAGACGATTTTTTGCCGAATCTATCTCCGCACAGTGCTTCCAACAACACCTGCACGATGGGTGTCCAAGGATCAATATCTACAGGCTCCTGGCAAGGTGTCGCTTCAGTCTCGTCACCCAGCATGGACGTGACCTCTAGATGGTACAGCGCAAACCAGCACGAAGCTGTTTCCCAATCACACTCTGCAATGAGCCATGCTTTGTCGAGTCCATCAATGGGCGCACCGCAAATGCACCCGCACGCCCACGGTACCAGCGCGCGCACATCTACTGTGGCTACGTCAGTAGTTCCGAACCCCGCAATGAACCACGGTGTCTCCTCAGGTTGGGCGATGGGTCACGGAGGCCCCTCCAAATCTGGACACAATTACCCACAAAGCTCGGAATTCGAGGAGCGGTTGAATGAAATCATGCACCAGAGTAATGCGGCAATGTCGAACCCCATGCCAACCCACATGAACTTCCACAGCTTGTCAAGCGATGTCAGCATGGATACCAGTGGGATGCATGTTGACCCTGTGCCCTATAACAGTGC
This sequence comes from Smithsoniella earleae, assembly GCA_032356285.1. Taxonomy (NCBI): domain Eukaryota; kingdom Viridiplantae; phylum Chlorophyta; class Ulvophyceae; genus Smithsoniella; species Smithsoniella earleae. The sequence continues at coordinate 5,807 of JAULKQ010069568.1, read as the reverse complement.
TCCCATGAACACAGTCCCAGTGGAGGTACAGTCCTGCAGCATGTGTGTCCTTATGTTACTCCCCGTGGACTGTCAATTGCCAACCTATCTTGCTGCTTCTGTAGCTCAAGGCTGCTCAGGACAGTGGGGAATCCAGAGTGCTCACCGTGGCAAAACACTGCCCACCGAATCTGCTGAGAAGCCACTGGAGTGTGAGCCAGTTCAAGCTCCTAAAGATTCTGTATAAGGGCAACAACTCCCGAGTGCTGAAGGCCGTAGACTCGTTGACTGGAATGACTGTTGCACTCAAAGTGTACAATCGCAAGAAGCTGACAGAAATGGAGAAGTATGGCCCACCTTCCGTGAGCTTGTATTGTTGTTGTGAATGAAGACACAAAGTGGGTTCAAAATTCAGGTACCAGGTTGCACGCGAGATTCGCATGCACAGTGAACTATTGCATGACAACATCATCCGCCTCTACTGTGCCTGGAAAGATGCGAACTTCATTCATGTCGCTGAAGAATACGCCCCCCATGGGGACATATACTCGTTGCTGAAGCCCGAGCCTAGAGTCTGTGCCAATGGTGTCCCTGAGCCGTGTGTTCTCACGAAGGTGCAGAGTCTGATCCCCGCCCTCACTGTGGTTTTATGCTTCACACATGTCGGCGCCACTCCTGTGGTGTTGTGTTCAGATTTTCAGGCCGCTGCTGTCTGCCTTGTCGTTCATCCATTCCAAGGGCCTCATTCATCGAGATCTCAAGCCGGAGAACATCCTCCTGGGCCACGAGAACATTATCAAGCTGACGGATTTTGGACTGTCCATCAACTCTGATTTGGAGGTAGCCAACACCAGGCTGGGCACCATTAACTACATTGCTCCGGAGATCCTCAAGTGCCCTTACAAGCAACACCCTCTGGACTTCAAAGACTCTGAATCCCACGGTTATGACAACAAGGTGAGTCACAAGGCACTGGCCGCAAGGCTTCAAATGTTCGGTACATTCAAGTCAACCTTGTGCATGCTTACAGGTGGACATTTGGAGTTTGGGTGTGCTGGCATACGAGCTTCTTACGGCTGACCTGCCATTCAGTGGGGGGTCTACATTGAACACATTGGAGCGGATCATGCGGAACCAAGTGGTTCTGCCATCGTTCCTGAGCCCCCTGGCAAAGGATTTCATATCCCGATGCCTGCAGACCAATCCAAGCATGCGACCGTCTGTTGATGAGCTGCGGAAGCATGCCTGGGTCTGCCAGCGATACGACACCCAGATGTAACTTCTGTTCGAATGCTTTTGAGGATTTGAGTGAGTTAATATCTTCTCTGTGGAAGAAACGTTATTTTTCGATCCTGAGAGTTGCTATCAAAATTTTCTTACTTGTGTTGGGTATCCATAGGGGTAGGAAAGGGTTGTCAGGAGCTTGTGGGGGGCACGCCACAAAGATTGTGCATTTGCAGCCATATCACCAGTATGGGCCTTCTGTCTGCACCAATGAAGTTGTGTACTACCTCCAATGGATTACACACGAGGTGCACTGCCAAGGCCGTACCTGTCACCCAGTTTGTCGCATTAAAATGGGAGAATGACGTGCTCGATCACAGGGTGACCTGACTAACTCTCCCTCTTCTCTACAAGCTGACTTAATGATATTGTATCTTTGAGACCAGCTTCATTGTACAACATACAGCAGCATTGCATGCTGGTACAGGTTGATGTTCTTCATTTTAGGCTTCCATACATAGTTTCCTTATCTCATCATCTGATTATAGTGCATTGTCCATTGTACAGTGCCTTTTGGTGCTGTCAGGGCTGATGACTGAACCCTTTTGTACATGTGTATGCTTGGCTTTGTGACGGTATTACCTGGTGACTGTTATCAATTATCAGTTCAGTGTGAATGATTGAGCTGGCGCTGGCTTGAGATTGCCTATTGTTTTCACAGTGATTGTGCAGTAAAAAAAAACTTGTTGGTCAAGTTTGCTCATTCATAGCCTGCTTGGTGACCCTGAGCAAGTCAGAACTTAATCTCACCCAGCTTTTGTGTACAGGAATCATCTATTAGTTGAGTATCTGGTGCATAATCAATAGTGAATCTGTAGTTGATATGATGGTGCCATGGTACACTTGGATTATGCTATCTAATGTCAACGTGGTTGATGTTGATACGCTTAATTTCATTAGAAATTTGTCAGGAGTATGCGCCATATGAAGCTGTAAAGAGTAACGCCCGATTCGATGTAGGACAAGAGTCAAGAATGAACTACGCCTGTTATTACTGAAGGGTTGTGCCAGTAATGAGGTGAGCGAGTTGCCATGTTTGTGTGTTAGCAGCCGAACTTACCTGACCAGAGTACCCAAAGTCAAGAAAACAATCACTTTGAATGCCTCCGCTCAATGGCAAGTGCATGTGCTTTTCAAGATTGCACTTTTACCACGTTTGATTTCGCTTGATTCTACTTGCACATTGTATGGTGGAATCGGTTCGCTTTGCCTAGGTATAGAAACAGAATGTCAATGCTACAGCAAAGAAGCATGAAGTTCACAGGTGCACCTAGATGATGTTCATGCTGATTCTTGCTTGTGACTTGAATATGTTGATCCATTCCATGAAACTGCAATTTTCTTGCAACATCCTGTAGTTTCCATCCAGTTTGAATGCTGCCCACAGTCGGTATAAAGATTAATAAATTATTCACGGTTTTGTGAACGCATGGTGGAAGGTACTGCTCCTCATCTGAAGCCATAAATGAGTCTGGAACATGAAATGACTGGAATACACGCACTGTTCTAGTATTCATAACATTCTCTGGCATGAACATTCCCTGGCTTCCATGGCCAAGAGTGCTCACAGATGATCCCTCAATTGCATCACGATACAGCGCTTGTACTAGGGCACCACATATCGATACATAGGTGTGCTGAAGTTGTAGTGCATGATTCTCAATCTGTCACCACCTTGTCACACTGTTCGTAGACCGAAGGCACTCTGAGTTTGTGTGGCCTTCATTTTATCGTCCCACAGTTTTGCCTTCTCTTGTAGTTTATTATCTTTATTCAGCTCCTCCATGTCGAATAAAAACTCTTTCATCTCGGGGGTAAGCTTAGGCTGCACAATGACGCAAGTTGATTATAGTTACCAGTGAAAAGGCAGTTGCAGCTATGAGCAACTATGAAAATGCGATCAACCCCAACTTTAGTGCTTCTTGTCATCCTCTCTTCAAACAACATCAAACACCTCCAAGACTGCTACTTATGCTCTGTTCTTGAGGTAGCTGCTGGTCTTAGCAGCATAACTCAAAGAACGGTCATTAAGAGTAGGTTGAGCGCTTCTAGCTACGTCGAGTTGTACATCAAATCAGTTGCAATGTTTGGCCTTGACAAGGTGATACCTTCGGCTTCCACTGTACACATTCCAGCTCTGATACTGATATTGGGAATGCAATGACATCACTTGGTGATCTACGTGAATTAATCAACAATGACTTCGTTATCCGCACCACCAGACAAGTACTTGCTGAGCTTAAATATTTCAAGAACCATTGCACCCAGAATAAACTGTTTACTATCCATCCATTTGATGACTTAGTGTTCGTAGATATCAAGGAACATACTCATTTATGCACAAGGTGGCAATAGGCAGATAATACATATTGCAGGGTCATGAAACTTAGGTCAGCTTATCTGTATGATTCAAGTCAAACCACACTCAAGCATGTACTCCAACCCAGCATAAACCGGGACTCGTTCCAACTGGCAATGGCTACACAATCATGCTCATCAGGACACAGAGAATCCTGAGGTTGACAGGCATTGACTCAAATCAGTGGTTTTCATTCAAACTATGAGCTTGTCTATAATCAAATTTAATCGGCCTCTTCTTCTGCCTAGTATTCAATGTGACTCCTCCCTGCTGCCTCTGCAGATGCTGAGGCTTGCAACGTAGTTCCCCATTAGTAGCTGCTCTGCTCTGCAGTCGCACTGCGAAAACAGTAATGTTCGCAGGTAAGTTACAAACTGGTGATGATTCCGTATTGTATTATGGTCCTCATGAGCAGTGTGTGAATGGCCTGCAAACCAGGCAGTGCGAGCACACATTTTTAGGAACTTGCTCGTTACCTTCACAGGGATACGAAGAAGAGCTTCGACGCAGCAACTACAGAACGGACGGAGTGGATGTGCGCATGCGTGCTTCCCTTCCCTCATTCACAGTATGAATCCCCGCCATATCCGCGAGTCGGTCCGGGGGATAGAGATAAAGATTCCAGGAATATTGTGACTCACAAGAGTCAGCAAAGTCTGTTACACACAGGCGTGACTCCGAAACCTGAAACTCGGTTCAGCACCGTTCCTGCGACAGCTCTGTGCTCGTTCTATGGTCCCCAGTGTCACTGCTGGAGTTCGTCCGCCCTCACAAGAACCCGACACACTTGGATGCATCAACGGGGCAGATCATCTGTAACAAGTCGAAGCAGGCGATTCGCTTATCGCTATCAGTTCAGTTATCTGGGATATATTAGAACTGGTGATCACATCATCAGGGCGGGGTGGCGGCAAGCGGAGCTGTCCCAGCCCGGGAGGGCTGCACGCATGTGCTCTTTACGTCGACTGGACCGTTCGGAGGTGCAAGGCACCATGAACGACCACAAATATGAAACTACGTACTTTCAGAAGTAGCGCACAATTAAGTAGAATTACGAAGTTTGTAGACACGTCAGCAGGAGACATATCTGGACCAGATCTGGAGTACGTATTTCCGCGGAATTCCGCCAGGAGGTAGACAAATGTGTTCTAGATTCAACATACGCATCAGGTCATTCTTCTGCGTTTTGAAATGAGTCCAGGAAGGAGTTCGCGACGCAGCAAGCGTGGAACTGGACAAGTCAGTGCAGGAGCACGCGAGTTATCCTATCATGTTCTTTGTTCAAGGCGCGCAGGCCAGGAATTTGCGTCAACTCCAAGTTGCACTGCCCCACAGCAAGCAAGCCTGGTTTCGCAGCGGGCTGTACATGTTCACGCAGGTGACAGCAGAACAGCTTTTTGGGGTTTTTCGTTGCATTCATCTCGTGCACCGACGGGTAGGATATGGAGCATTATAGGATAAGTGGGGTACGAAGCAACTCATGCGATACAATTGGCAACTGTCAACCACTCGTACAACACAGGAAATGCCGTCCCATGACTCTTGAATTGTCAACTTTTCTATCACATAATTCCTTAATTGACCGGCGCCCCTGAGGCCTTGAGTGCACGAAGTTGAGCACGAGACCACCAAAATAAGCGAGAGAAGCCGTTCTTCATCCACTTTCATCGAGGCAAGTCGTTACTCACTCGGATGCGACTTAGGTTATTAGTTGCTCCAGTTTCTGTTGCCTAACCTCGATTCTACCTTTCTCGGGCCAATACTTTCACACGTAAATGATCACCTGAATGCATTGGCTCCAGAACCGTGCACGTGCATGGCCGTGCCCGCAACTGCCTGCTCAAGTTACGTAAGATTATAGAACAGCGGGAGCGCTGCAGGCTTTCCCGCACAGTACCCTGCAGGGCCCGGTTCTTCCTAGCATACACAAGTACAGTTCCGGAAAGAGCCAAGGCGGGAACTGTCTTACATGGCACAATACGAAATCATATCAGTTGCCGTGACCTGTGTGCTGTTATCCACGACGCCTACCAAATTACAAGTGTACAAGCGTGTGCGACATATGCGACGGATTTTCGAGTGAAAGCGTCGGATGTATCTCCATTGGGCAGGCGTCTCTGTCTATGCTTGCGCGGCGGGAGTTCATCCGGAGGCCGGTGCACGGTTACCTTTCATCGACGGCATG
>JAULKQ010069557.1:0-20028 GCA_032356285.1 Smithsoniella earleae | reverse complement strand
AACCTGCTCGCGGCGAAGATGGTTCCTCCGCGAGAATTGCACGAGATAATCTGAACGGCCTGGCCTGAACCGCTGGCTGGACCATGTAACACGCGAAAAAAGACGAAGAAAGCGAAGGAATTTGATAGAAATCGAGTTAGAAGTATCAAAAAGAAGCCCACAGCGCCATCGGGCATCCCTGTGCGTCGATATGTTGAAATTATGGCTACTTGATGACTGTGGAAGCTCACGAGCGTCCGCACAGCCCGCAAACAGAACGGAAGAAGACTTAAAACACTTATTCAAGAGTCCTGCAGGTGAATTTCAATGAAAAGCGGGCCTTGTGGAGCTGCTGTGACAAAAATTAGGAAAACGTTGACGATTTCTCCGAACTGGAGAAGCAAACAGCTATGAAACCAAAAAATAGCAAAATGAAAAATTATAAGTAGCCTAACTACCGATTTGCACACTTTGGAACCTGCTCGCGGCGAAGATGGTTCCTCCGCGAGAATTGCACGAGATAATCTGAACGGCCTGGCCTGAACCGCTGGCCAGGCCAACAAGCACGTGAAAAAATACAAGAAAGCGAAGAGAAGTCACGAAAGTAGAGTAAGCGTCGTCAAAAAGGGAACATACAGCCATTTAAGTGATCTGTGCGACGAATTGTTGAAAGTCTGGGCAGCTATGCAATGTCAGAGCTCACAAGAAGCCGAACAGCTTGCAAAAACAATGAAATAACAAAGAAAAGACCTAAAGAATGCATTTCAAAGTGATTTGCGGAGCGGAACGAGGTTTGCAGGGCCGCTGTGGACAAAATTAGGAGAAAACCGCCAAGTTATCCGAACTGGATAATCAAACTGTTATGAAACTAAGAATTATCAAGATTATTCATTAAGAGCTATTCAATACCCAACTTTCATAACCTGAAGCTTGCTTGCGGCGTAGATGGTTCCTCCGCGAGAATTGGGCTAGAAATGCAAACTTGGTGTTAGGCATGCGTCTTGAGCATGTTTTGTGCGACGAAATGTTGAAAGTCTGGCCAGCTTTGCGAAGTGCTCACAACAACCCGCACAGCCCGCAAACAGAATCAAATAACTTAGAGCTAGCTTAAAGAACTATTTTGAAGGTGGTTTGCGGTGCGTATCGAGGTTCGCGGGGCCGCTGTGGCAAAAAGTAGCACAAAATCGCCGAATTCTCTTAAGTGAAAAAGCAAACCATTATAAAACACAATCTTATTATTACAATTAATTTCAAGCTTTTCTATTCCCGATTTTTATAACTTGAAGCTTGTGCACGACGAAGATGGTTCCTCCGCGAGCATTGGGCGAGAAATGCAAACTTGGTTTTTCGCATGCGTCTTGAGGATGTTCTGTGCGACGAAAGGTTGATAGTCTGGCCAGCTGTGTAAAGTAAGTGCTCAGAAGACGTCGCACCGCCCGCAAACAGAATTAAATAACTTAGAGCTAGCTTAAAGAACTCTTTTGAAGGTGGCTTGCGGTGTGGAGCGGGGATCGCGGTGCCGCTGTGACAAAAAGTAGCACAAAATCGCCGAAATCTCTTAAGTGAAAAAGAAAACCATTATAAAACAAAATCTTATCATTACAATTAATTTTAAGCTTTTCTATTCCCGATTTTTATAACTTGAAGCTTGTGCGCGACGAAGATGGTTTCTTCGCGAGAATTGGGCGAGAAGTGCAAACTTGGTGTCAGCCATGCGTCATGATGATGTTCGCCCACCCTGCTCACTTATCCACTTGACCGTTTTAACTGTGTTGCATTACACAGCTACATTGATTTGCAGACTACAGTACGTGAAAAGAAAAATTTCACACCTCCAAAGTTGTTTGTGTTATCATATTCTGCCTCTCCGCACTACAGTACCGCTGTGTACAAGTGTGACCGCTCGTTGCGGGAGCCATGCACTTCCCGACCACCTGCAAGACAAGGGTGCTGAAGGAACTATCTCTGGAGTTTGATTGCTGTATTTCTGTTTCGGCGTGACGCTGTTTCCTAAGCTATATTGCTCGCTGGGTAGATTCTCAGCTAGAGTACGCAAATGTAAATCATGTACAGTTCATGACGAGCCCAGGTGGTTGCTGGCGATCAAACGAAGAGATGAAGAACGAACAAATCATACTTGATCGAAATGACTTCGCATGTGTGCACGAGCTTCGGGTATGGCCTCTCTCTCTATGATGTTGGATACTTTGGAAATCCGTCACTCACTGGGTCGGATGTAGCTAGGGGTATGCATGACTATCAAGCATGAATAGCATGTGCATGCTACATGATGTAGCACGCGACTCAAGATGTACGCGTCTGTGTTGTATTGTTTTTGTGGTGCCGCACCAGTCCAGTGCAGTGTGGAAGTTGAGCTGCTTCATCGTGTTGATGTTTAGCAGTACTAGTGAGAGTTTAGTGCATGTTTCCCAGATTATCTCAAGCAAGCTAGATGTCCGTCACCTAGTCCTCTTCAGTACAAGCTGCCTATGTATCCAGTTTCTTCTGCACCCAGCATAATTTTTATTACCAATGTGGACATCTTCGTATTTCAATAACTAATACTTTTTTCAAAGAGCTTGTATCATGTCCATTTGTATTCTAATTCGCTAACCGTAATATGCTGTTTGGACCAGGCTTCATTCGCCAAATCAGCTCTGAGCTGAATCCTCTCTGTTCTCCAGCTGCAGCATTTGAACGACACAATACCTCGAAAAAGCAGAAACATCCAGGTGCGATGTGTCCTAGCTGAACCATGTGCCGGGGCTGAAGTCTATTTGCTACATGCAAGGGGACTGACAGTGCATACGAGTATCGTTCGGCACTGACCACAACTGACGAACAGCTAGACCATGAATGTTCATGCGAGTTCCTTTCAACGAGAAAACACAGTGCTTCCCGATCAGCGGGAGGCAAGTGCACGGGTCGTGAAGGCCCATGTGACATTAGAACGTACGCAGAGATGCAGAAGTCTGCAACATCACGGGTATGCATCAATTGATTCAAATATTTATCATGACTATTTCATCATGAGCATTACCTGGCATAAGCCCCAACTATTCTGTCGTTAGGGGCCACTCACCTTTGGATTACGTGCTTTCAACGGTCGTGGGAACTGTCAGTGCAAACTTGTACATAGGACGCATACTTATCAAACCATTCAACGCCTGCACACAATTGCCTCCATCCATGAACTATTTGCAGCAAAGACACTTTTCAAATGAATCCCAAGTATCACATACACTACTGTTCCTCCATAGTTTCTTGGTAGATGGCCTGGCCAGCGTTACAGGCCAGGCCATTCAAATATGCTCGCCCAATGCTCGCGGAGGAACAATCTTCGCCGTGCGCAAGATTCAAGTTATCAAAATCTGAAATTGATTAGCTTATAATTAAACATGTTTGACAATATTTAGTTTCATAACGGCTCTCCACTTAGGAGATCAAGGCAATTTTCTGCCACTTTTTGCCACAGCGGCCCCGCAAACCCCGCTCCGCACCGCAAACCACCTTCAAAAGACTACTTAGTTATTCCATTCCGTTTGCGGGCTGTGAGGCTTCTTGTGAGCGCTCACTTTGCACCTCGCCGGACTTTCAACATTTCGTCGCACAGAACAGTCAAATGGCTGTATGCTCCCTTTTCGACGACTCTAACTCCACTTTTTTTGACTTCCCTACGCTTTTTGTGTCTTTTTACGCGTGGTTATTGGCCTGGCCAGCGTTACAGGGCCATAGATACCCGGCTGACCGTGGAGATATCATCTCTTGATTCTTCTGGGAAAGCTGTGTGAGAAGTGAATGATTTTCCTATTTTCAATTCAGCAGCATTCGAATATTGTTTGATGATGACAGTCAGTGCAATGCCCGCTGGTTTTCTAATCACGTCAGGTTTTAGCCCTGTACATGTATCAAATGAGTGTTCAAGCAAAAGAGGGGTGCGAATACCAATTCACGTAGCCTATGACAGTAGAAGCCTAAAGAGTAAGAAGTAAAGCTTGTAGGGCAACATAATGAAAAACTCCCGGGTCTATTATGGGAAGTATATAGCCGACTATCTTTCATCCATGGCCAAACTGAGCTGTCATATCATCCCCAAATGAAATCAGCATTGCTTTCAATTGTTATTTTTTTTGTCATCATCAAGGTAAGAGTAAACTTATATCATCCGCTGTTCAGGCACTCGCAGAGAGCCTTTAGCTACGGATTGCCTTGCATGCTGGAGTTGACAAGATGCAATTGACTTATGGGTGGTTGTGTAGAGCATACTAAGGCGGAGATCTACAGCACATCAAGGAGGAGCTGTCAGACCACTGGCACACTTAAACATGCTTTCAAGCCCGGCGAAAGCTCAACAGGTGCAAGAGCCACCCAAGAAAGGTCGAGAGCATCTCAGCATACACAGAGTTAAGATCTGAATGTTCCTCAAGAAGTGTTTACTAATGCTGTACAACCTTGTTTGTTGACAGCTTACATCAGGCCCTGCGCTCCGCCTTTCATCCCGCACGTTCAAGCAGCTGCAGTCGCGCATGTGCGCCATATATTTCATTCGAATTCTAACCTTTGAAAATACCTTGAAACGCTTCTATGAAGCCTTTCATAGAAGCTTTCGAGTGTCGCCCAGCAATATCGGGTTTGGTTTCAGCTATCACAAGCCTCGACTAGCCATGTAAAAGAATCACTTGTACATAGAATGTGCACAAGGCCCCTGCATCAGCGAGTTGTCACATCAGGGACATATGGTGCATGAATACATCGACAATACGCACGAGACCATTGACATGGATATTGCATCGCGTACTCGACACACAGTTACAGCAGTAACTCCGCCAAATCGCCATACACTCCAAGACCGACCAAGATTCATTGCAACGAGCTTAAGGCCAACAACCGGACACAAAAAACTCCATGCACCAATGAAAAAGACCACAACCATGGCTTCATGTGCCGCACATCATGACATTCTAGAGCAAACAGCTTCAAGCTTCGTATGCATGAAGCCCGCGCGGCACGGTCCAACATTGAGGAAAGTATCACAGTCGAAGTTTCCAAAATGAAAGTAGATGACCACGCCAGGCCAACAAAATTCAAAGACACAGTAATGTCAACGCATAAAATCGACACGGTCATACTGATGTTGCTGGAAGCATGTTGCGTACCGCGCCGCGCGAATCGATCACTGGTACTAAGTGTAGCACGAACTGTAGCACGGGTGTAGCACGAACTGTAGTACGAACAGTAGCACGAACTGTAGCACGAACTGTAGCACGGATGTAGCACGAACTGTAGCACGACTGTAGCACGACTGTAGCACGACTGTAGCACGGCACTATCGACTGTAGCACCACTGTAGCACGAGGTCGTGCTACAGTAGCACGACTGTAGCACCACCCGTGCTACAGTTGACCTGTAACATCCCTGTTACATGTAACAATCAGGCCGTGCTACAGTTCGTGCTACACTTTTGTTATCATTCCATTCTCCCAGTGCATTCGCATTGAAAAGCTCACTAGACAAGGCAACTTCCGGACATGGGAAGCGCAACTTCGCGCAATCATGCAGATTGCGGGTCTCCACCACTGGTTGGACCACGAGCCTTCCAGTGAAGACGAGGAGGAGCTCCAAGTGCAGCTTTCTCAAGATTCTCAATGCAAGGCGAGAATTGTACTATGTGTCACACAGGCACTCGTCGAGGTGGTGAGTCGACAGGACACGGCCATGCGTGCAATGAGAGCGCTGGAGCAGGACTACCTGGGATCTCTCAGAATCAAAAGGCATGCTTTATCATCTGAGGTCAAAAATCTGTCACAGAAGAAAAACGAGAGGTTTTTCGCTTTCGTCGATAAAGTAAGGGAGCTGCGTCAAAGACTGCGTGACGCTGAACTCAGTGACGAATTGTTGTGTGACCACGTGATATTGGGGCTAACAGAACCATTTCAGACCCAAAATCGAGATAGACTGTCTCGATTAGCGGACGAGTTTGGCTTTGATGCCCTTTGCGCTGAAATTGTGTCGTCCGCACGTTTATGTGATTCCATGATGAAGTCAGATGACGCAACTGCCGCAACTGTGAGCGATGCTGCAAGATCCAGCTCGTTCCGCAAGAGCCGCAAGGCCCGTGCCAACGATGTGTGCCGCAGATGCGGAAGAAAGGGGCATTGGGCTCGAGACTGCCGCGTACGCCTGACCAATGGCGTGGGTGAGAGAGGGCAGCAACACCGAATGCATGAGACGGGAGGGGCTACCAATCGCAACTCTCTTCCACCACCGGCCGCCGTCCTGACCGTTAGAGCGTCAGCATCAAAAGCAGCTGTAACGAATGTCTCGAGTCAGCGACAGGTTAGCGAGGAGGAGATCTTTTTCTTCGACTCAGGTGCTACCCATCACATGATCTGCGACAGCCGTTATTTTTGGTGTATGACGCAGACTGATATCAAGTTTGTGACAGTCGCAAATGGAGATGTGTTCCCAGTCAAAGGAAGTGGAACAATTATCGTGAAAGGTGATCAAGGGATTGTTCATTTTGAAAATGCCCTTTTCGTACCGGATCTGCAGATGAACCTGTGCTCAGGGAGCAAAGTCACGGACAAAGGGGTTGTGTGCAAACTTACGCGCAACATGTTACATCTCACACGCGACGGTCGATCGCTCCTCCAAGGCCATAAGGAGCGAGGTATGTACAAGCTTGCTTGTGCGTTTCTTCGCCCTTGCGATTTTCACGAATCGATGCCAGAAGAATCATTTACAGCCCGTTCCGCCGCTGTGACATCAGTCCGCAACGACCTTTCGCTCTGGCACAACCGACTAGCACATGCGTCTACCCCTGTGATCAAGAAGATGATCCAGTCTGACAAGGTCGTTAAGGGGATGGGTCAGGTAACAGGCCTGGACGTTGATTTATCTGATTGCGATACGTGCTTGAGAGGCAAGCAATGCCGGGTGTCGTTTCCTGCTTCGCAGAACAATTCTACGGAACCATTGCAAATTGTGCACATGGATACTATGGGGCCGATTAGACCCAAAAGTATCGAGGGTGACAAGTTCGCAGTTCTGATGATCGACGATTACAGCAAGTACACAACCGTGCTAACTTCGGCTTCCAAAGACATCATAGCTCAGAAGATGATTGAGGAGTTAACACTCTGGGAGCGACAGTGCGGCAAGAAGACCAAAGTGATAAGATCCGATCAGGGTACTGAGTTCAAGGGAGATCTCACGACATGGTGTGCACAACAGGGAGTACAGCGGCAATTCAGCGCCGTGTATACACCCGAGCAGAATGGGGCCGCGGAGCGAATGAACCGCACTATTCAGGAGAAAACACGGAGCTTACTGCAACACTTTCAGGTTCCCGCAAACTTTTGGAGCTACGCGATGCGAGCTGCTGTTCATGTGCACAACCGGCTGCCTCCAAGTCACGGAAATGTTACACCGATGACCAAGATGTTCGGTGTGATTCCGGACGTCTCGCCATTGCGTGTATTTGGGTGCTTAGCGTCAGTTCAAGTACCAAAACGCAATAGAAACGGAAAGTTCTCACAAACAAGCGAGCAAGGGCTGTTTGTTGGGTATCCACGAGGCATGAAGGCCTGGACAATAGCCATCCCTGTACACAACTCTTTCAAGATTGTTGATGCCGTGAACGTGAGATTCATTGAGAACAAAGGCTTTCAAACAGATCTCTTGAACAAAATGAGTCTCCGCATTGATTATGACGATGCTTCATCTGACGAAGACGATGATGAAGTGGCGGTCAAAGTTGAGCAGGAGGAGCAAGACGTGACATTCAGAGACATTGATGTGAACAACCCTATAGCTAGTTCAGACACAATTGCGGAGCAATGTCAAGGTCCTGCAGCTACAGAAAGCAACGGATCAGCTGATTCCCAAGAGTCAGTTTCCAATATCTCAGCGACCCTGCAAGAGGAAGCCCCCTTCCAAAGCGGGGTTGATGTGAGCACAAGTTCTGGCCACCGGGCGCGACGCTATCCTACCAGGGTACGGCAACCCAGCACAAGAGCTATTGAAAGGGCAGCTGTGAATGCAGTAAAGAGTGAGCCAGACACTCCAAAGGACTACATTGATATTATCCGGGATGATTCATTTGAGACTCACTGGCACACAGCTGTGCACAAGGAGTTGGCCAGCATGCATGGAAAGGGCGTCTTGGAAGAAACAGAGCTCCCGGCGGGTCACAAGGCGTTACCTTTGTATTCAAAAGGAAAGAGGATGGGAATGGGATTGTAACTGAGTACAAGGCCAGACTTGTAGCCAAGGGTTACCAGCAGAGAGAGGGAGTAGATTTTTCAGAGGTCTTCGCTCCAACAGCGCGGTCATGTACTTTGAGACTTCTCCTTTCTGCTGCAGCCACAGAAGGGCTAGAAATTCACCAAATGGATGTAGCCACCGCCTTCTTGAATGGTCAGCTGCGCGAAGAACTATACCTGAGACCACCTAACGGCATGCAGCTTAATGGCCGGGTGTGGCGGCTGCATAAAGCTATATACGGCCTGCGTCAAGCCGCCCACTCATGGCACCAAGCCTTCGCATCAGCCATGATGAGTCGAGGCATCGTACCGTGTGTCACTGAACCCTGCCTTTTCATCCGAGGACAAGGTGTTACACGTGTATACATATTGTTACACGTTGATGATATGCTGCTTGTTGGACACAAAGGAGCTATTGTTGCTGCAAAGGAAGACATCTCTCACTGCTTCGAAGTAAAAGACATGGGTGAGGCATCTTTCTTTCTTGGGATGCACATTCGGGTGGACAGCAACGGAGTGCTGCTATCACAGCAGAAGTACGTTGATGAGATGCTTTAGAGATTCAACATGGCTGCCTGCAATCCGAAACTCACCCCACTACCGGTTAGCGTTACCATCAGCAAGGCAGGTGAGAAGCTTCCCGATGATGTACCGTATGCAGCACTGATTGGATCTCTGCTATACACAGCTACAAATACAAGGCCTGATATAAGTTACGCTGTGGGACTACTTTCCCGATACATGAAGAATCCTACCAAGCAGCACTGGGCACTGGTCAAGCATGTACTACAATACCTCAAGGGCACCAGGGAGCTTGGCATCCATTTGTCAGATGCTACTGGCATCCATGCCAAGGACATAGAGCCTGGAGTCCAGATTTACAGCGATGCGGACCATGCTGGAGACGTAGATCTTCTAAGATCAACATCTGGATGGGTGATCATCAGGAACGGTGCACCAATAATCTGGGGATCTAAGCTGCAATCCATTGCAGTTGAGAGCACTTGTGAAGCAGAATACATTGCAGCCTCATATGCATGTAACAGCGCTATGTGGTTGCGTGATCTTCTGGAAGAGATATCTGGCACGGAGATTGAGATGCCACTATTTGTGGATAACAATGCTGCCATTGCCAAAATGATGAAACCAGGATCAGGAAAGCGGCATATTCAGCTCAAGTACCAAGTTTTGATGCAGCGAGTGCGGCTGGAATTCATAACAATACACCATGTGGACGCCGAGGCACAGCTAGCTAATTTCCTGACCAAACGGGTGTCGGCAGAAGAGCACACTGTATCCACAGTAAAGCTGGGACTATCCCTTTCATCTCTTGGAGAGGGGATCTAAAGCGGGGGTGAAAGACTTCTCATTTTGAAAGCAAAATGATTGACGGACAATGGTTTATTGAGAAATGGCCATGCAGGGGTGTGTTGGGTTACTGGCCTTATTAATGCAATGTCCATTTTAAATGGATATGTATCTGCTGCATTGTGTGTGACAAGTCGAGGGAAGTGTCATTGAGTAATTACGCTTTATGTGCATGTGGCACTGGAAGCCCATTGTATCTGAGATGACATGAAGTAGATGTCAAAGGAGTGAGATCTTCTAGAGATTTCATCTGTGTTGTCATGATTGTGTTGATAGTGTGACTGAAGTGATTACTGTGAAGTATAAAAGCCCCGGACATGTGTAGTGAAGACATTCAGTTGGATCTACCTTGTCACATACTACTGTCAGTGAAACGGTAGTATCTCTACACAAGTGCTCCAGCAATCATCTCTGCTTCACATTTTGACACCACTGTTGTCTGTAGCTTACTGCCTCACAGTGTGGCAGCCCCAGCATTCATGAAGAAGAACCCCGATGCACTGCGGCACTTCACCATATCTCCCGCATAGTCTGAAGCTGTGTATCCAACCAGATCACCAACACCTCTTGGATACAAAAGACCTAGTGACTTAGTACCCCGCGGATATCTCGAGACACTTTTCAATGCATACCAGTGGGACATCTTTGGTGATCCCACAAACCTAGGCAGCATACCTATGCCATGTGCTATATCTGGTCTTGTACACACTGCCAGGTACAGCAGTACTCCTACACCCTCACTGTATGGTGTATTATGTCCAGGTTTCTCACCATCGGGACCCTCTAAACAAGTGACAAAAGTGTGACAGCTTTGCCTGAAACACCAAGGAGCATCTAGGTTCTGGCTTTGCTCTTAGAAGCTCTAAGAAGCTCAATATGGTCGTTGTTTTCACTGCATAGTTGCAGGAATAGGCAAGACTTCGTCCGGTAGAGAGTCTGTCAGCATTCATGTTGGCATTAGAGTAGCATCTACTCCGGAAATTGGACCCACGAATGAAGTCACGGACAACTGCACCTTCATCTTCAGGGCTTCCAGTTGCGTCCGGTCGCGGCGTCATAACTGCTCATCGGGTTGAACATACAGTACGGCTGCACCTGTTACGTAATGTGCGCTGGGAAGATAACTATGTTGCACAGGATCCTGAGGAGCTTGTAGACACTTTTGAACCCGGGACTCAGCTGAGTAAAAGCACCGCGGCCGAACTGGATGTAACATCTTCTAGTCGGCATTCCCATGCGACCCGGCGGTCTGTGCATATCGCTCAACCGGACGTAGAAGTTTGCATCTGGCTGTCGAGGGACTTGGCGCCACGTCTCGTAGGTATGAACTTGGGGAGAACTTGGGGAGAGCCCGGCGCAGCGCTCCTTGTGCAGATACAGCGCGAAATGTCACACGTACGCGTGATTCGTTTCTCGGCCGCTTATTTCCCAGAGGTCCTCTCCGAAGCAAAGAGCCTGGGGCGCGACCGAAACCTGTATGTGTCCTCCGTGGTTGCTTGCAATCAACATCTTTGATGTGTGCATATCTGACAGAAAAGTGAAGTACAACACATGCTATCGGTTTAAACCATATCATTCCAAATGAGGAGTCAACATGATTAGCTCCTGGAAGTGGTTTGCGCACTGACGTGATTACGCAGGCGGGGGGTCATGATGACTAGGCCAATTCTTTCGAGAAGCTTAGAGTGATCGGATGAGATGTCGATGATCATGGTGTGCAGAGGTTAAGAGGGGGGCGGCGCTTGCCCAGCTGAAGTCTCTTGTGTTGTGTGAAGGCTTGCCTAAGCTTGTGTGCGCATGTGAGCGAAGTGCCTGCAAGCGACCTCATGACAATTTCCTGTGCACAAGTGCACCATTTGTGCCAAGTCTCTGTTCCAATGAAGCCCTGTAAGCGCTGGCCCGACGAAGTATGTATGGTGAAAGGGGCCTGCCCATCTTGTCAAAAATCTCAGATGCACACCATATCTCCCCATCAATGTACCAATTGCCTTTTTTAGTATCGCTAGGGGGTCCGTGGCACATTGAAATAGTGACAAGCTGAATAGAAAGTTTCTTCGCTTTCACTTTTGCTGTCTGCCATTGACAAGGTGGTAAAGCAACATCACATTAGCCCCAGCCTAGAGAAGTAAGGGATTGCTGTTCAAGTCGCATTGATCCCTCACCACTGAGTGCTGACTTTTGAGTCGGGTCTCCTGATTCTGGGCCATTGTGCAAACTAGCAATTGAATTGTCACTGTCGAAGTACCACAGTGTCATTCTGTTAGATGATGGTAAGTTCCAAATTTCTTGTCTAATTTACAGCATGAAACGGAACAGGTAGTGCAGGTGTCTTGTAGCAGCACCCAAAGCGAAGGGTGATGCAGCCCCCTTCGTAGTATCTCGCTGTGGCCCAGGAACCCAACGGCACCTGGGTCTGTGTCAGAATGAATGGTTTATGCAATGGAAACTTCATGTGATGCGTATAGAAGTCTCCGGAAGAGTGAAGATCTTTGTGGAAGTGTGTACAGCTGTCCAGAAGTGTGAAGAAGTTACTAGAAATCATTTAGACCATCATGTATCCAAAATGAATCTAGAGTCATGTAGAAGACATGATCTGATTCACTTTATGGTTCAGAGATGAGGAACCATTGTACATATATAAGCACAGTGACACAGAGTGAGTGTATAGAAGTTTTTACTGTGTGAAGCGATCAATCAACAGCGATGAGTATATTCCCATAGCTACGAAGATAAGATTATAGGACTACTCTGTCAGAAGAAGTCACTCATTTTGCAGCAAGTCTGTGTGACACTTGTCTATATGAGTAATAACGGTGACGTATTTTCACAGTGTAGACTCCTGTGTGGATCAATACCAAGTAGTTTGGGCTGTAAAACTAGCAGTCCGAAAACCCCAAGTTTCAGGGCCAACAACGCCTTGGGCGCCAGTTGCGAATGATTGTTGAAATAATCATTATCGGTGTACTGTGCATGATTCTTTGGCGATTTTTGGGAATTTTGTGACAGCTGCGCAATTCAATTCTAAATCCGTGCAACAGCTGTCTGCTCCCGAAGTCGAGCGAGGTTATTTCGGTAAACTGAAGGCATAAAGAAAATGAAAATATACTATTGTACATTGCTGATCAACTGTAACACTATGCAGACTGTCAAAATACAACCTCTGGTACCGTCTGCTGTGGACCCGCCACAACGGGAAAGTCCAGGGTGGATAAAAGATACCACTGCACACCTCTCAATCGTCAAAATCGGATTTAAATCAAACCCTACCCTTCTCCGCACCGTAACAGCAGGCATCAGCGATCACACCAATTCAACACCAGTTCGCACAGAATCAAAAGTTCAGGCCTTTCACTTTTTGACAGTTAGGAATATAAGCGTGCGTTAACAGTCACGGCGAAAGTGGTGTCTGAAGTATTCACAAATTTCTCCTTCTCAACAAATGATATCAGGTAATCATAACGGTGGACCGGTTCGGTGTGTTGCTTTTTACTTCCATATCTGGCGACCCCGCGCTGGTTAATTATCAAGACGGCGACTTCATCTGGTGATCTCAACTTACAGGTATATCTCACACATTAACTATAAACACGGTGAAACTAACATGAGCAAACCGCGCTGTGAGTACTAGATGTGTCACCCGGGAACATTTTCCATTCGCTTCTTGGGCCTCGGCGAGATAGACCCTGTTGTCACATCGTCCCTGCCTGACTACCAGATAATGCGGCTGATACTTCATCCCTTGCGCCTCGAAATGATCGTTCGAGAATTTCAGTCCTGCAACCTAGTTACAACACGGGTCAGAGACCTTGACTTCAGGTAGCCCGATCTCGGCGAAATTATGCCGTAACTCGGAGCCACGGTGCTTGATGGCCTCAATTGCCTCAAGGAAAAGCCGTCAATGAGAAAGCGTAAAGCACGCACTTCTCGACCGCGGCCACGCTCGCAACTTCGTTGATGCCGGCGCTGCCTGAGCTGAAGCTGCCCGGACGAGTGGCAAACCGCAGGAGCACCGTTTACTGTACCGCGCGAATAACACATCTGCATCACTTGAGAACTATGATGTTCTCGCCCTTCGGTCGTCTTGGAGAATGAAAGCTGGCAGCAGATTCGATTTAATTGACCTATGTAAGCCACCTGGGCTTTACAACACTGTGGAAATGTGCAAATGTGTCTCTATTCGATCCGTATTCTCCCCCAGAATCGAAATCAATGTGGAGAAGTGCTCTACGCACACAGTTGGTCGCACGGGATGGAGAGGATCCTTTCCCCTCTCTCTGTGAACGTGAGCCGCCGAGCCACTACTAAACCCCTTCATGTTGTTGTTTAACGGCCCCATGCAAGCTGGTTTGCCCTGTCCGTTTGATAGTTATTCCACGAAAAGGAATCAGTGAATCATACAAGCCTCATTGGAAACGCTCAATGGATGAAAATAGAGACACGGGCTTCAGAGATCTCGTCGCCCCAGTGCGTCCGCAAGTCCATTGATCATCTCCACATCTATACCACAACAGCTGGTGTGTAGACCAACTGTGCATGAGTTTTCCTACTCTTCGGCATGTGTTCGTGCTTGTGAAGCCGTGATCGGGGATAGTGCCGGTTCCTTCTTGACGTTGAGAAAGAGGTGTCTTGCATTCTTGACGAACAGTACGGGCATTTTATTCATCAATGTGATTGTTAAATTTTGCGTGAATGGCAAAGCCGAAATACGGGGGTGGGTTTGAGCACTTCAGGAAATCTGTACAGGAGATCACAGAGAAGCCGCAGCCACGAGCCCTTGAAAATTTTCGGAAGAATCAACTAAATATGGAAAATAATCGAGATGTGCCATGTGAGGAAGGTTTAAGGTTCGCATCATCTCTGCCATCTTGGCTGATGTCGTCGTACTGCAGCATCCATGTGATTATCAGAGCTCATTTCAACAGTCAATTGCCACGGAAACCAGTAAATATTATTTTAATCACAATTATCTGACTGAGCTTCCTCTTCAAGTGCGAAGTAAGATCTTTACAACTGTGCGCCACACCATTCTGCACGCAGGAAAGTTGCAATTGTTTGATCTCACTGACGAGCGCAAGCACAGACACAGTGGAAAACAATGCCATCTGAAGAGTCAGCTTACTTGGCCGTCTCTAATCGACAGTAGTCTCTTCTACAAGCTGAAACACTTACTGCAACAAAGAAGTAAACACTAAAGAGTTTTTGAAAAGAGAGTCCGGAGCGTCAAAATGAAGGAAGCAGAGAGTCGAAAACTTTCGGCAAAAGTGATACATCGTGCGGGAAGCAAGGTTTCACCGTTTTCGTGTCGGACCATCCTTGTGTTGTAGCCATCTCTGCCTTCCACCGCACTGTCGTCCCATGTGGCTCGCTCGTACTCCTTGACTGCGTTTGGAGAGAATGGTTAACATCCGGATTCTTCAGCAGCGCAGGGCGCTGTGCGGAGGCTGGTCCCCTTGCAGTGCATGTTGAGATCAGTTGTGCATCGCAACTATCGTGAGTGTATCATTCCGTTGGAAGCTTTGTATTCGACTGCTAATTGCCAGTGAAAAATTCCGCTGCATTAACGCGAGCGATTGGGCCAGAATTTAGATCACCCGCGGTCGGGGCCCTGTATCAAGCCTTCGCGTGTCATTAAGTACGAATATGCTTACGAACCAGAAGGCAATATAAGCCTGGCAAGAAGTACTCACTGAAAAGGTGTACGTCGACATGTTACTCGCCCACACATTCAGGATCCCAACCGTGCACGTTCGTACGCATTTGCGTGAGCGCAGGATTATAAGACACTAGTATCAGGTAACTCGATTCCTTATTGAGTCTGAATAAAAATGAGCGACTTGTAACGGAGTCTCGGGGGGGGGGATTTGGGGGCAGCATATAAGCGTTCATGGAGAGTTGTGTGCAAGCACCAGCGAATGGGCGTAATGCTGGAGCACACGACATGATCCTCACGGTTGTATGAATGTCCGTAGGAGAAGGGATGATTCTATTGCTTAGGAGGAAGAGGCTCGCTGTCCGTAAGCCTGTAAGTAGATGCAGGACTGACATTGGGGTTTTTCACCTCCTGAGTAATAGGTGTTGATTTATACTTGACCGCACCCACCCAACCTTACTTACACTGACCTCACAATCACCTCGTGTGAATCAAAGCATGATGAATTCGTTGAAACAGTATGAAAATTTCGGGAAGCGTGTTTCAACATTTTGTGATGCAATGGAGTCAGATTGGAGGTTGTGACATGGCCAGGCTGTACCACTGCTGACACACACAGCCAAGTTCGCACTTTCTGAACATGACGGCTCCAGCGAGCAGCTGAGCATCTTGGTTCCATCTTGCCTTCATTTGTACTCATCCTGAGGATGCATCATACAAATGTCTGAGTACACGCGGTGACGCCTATGTGCTCTGCTACAACCACAGGCAGACAGGTGGGAGTAGACCTGATAGAACATCACAGTGCTTCATTTTGGTGCACTTATATGATTCTCGGCAATTCTAGCACATGATCTGCCCACCTCATTGAGCCGAATTTCGCCAGGACCTGGCTCCTGCACTGCGCGCTGTTGGCGAAGTGGTTTCTTCTACCTTCTTTCCTTGCTACTAACCCGGTACAAGTTTGGCTGTAAGCGCCCATCTGGATAGTGGGCTTACCCCCAGATAAGACCTTAGTACTAGATATCGAGGGCAGATCATAAGTGTCTGCATGCATGGTTACCAGGGGCCTGAAATGGGCCAGGCCTCGGGCCGTGGATTTCCGGCAGAGTCGGCTCCCTACATAAAGGAGTGCCACGGAAATAGTTGGGGATCGGACAACAACTGACTTTCAGCTACTTGGGATACACTACGGTGACCACATATTTGTAAGTACTCGATTATTTTGTGCGAAGAACCCTCACGTCTTGACACTTCTCCTTTTGCGTTGGACTCAGCGTGCTCGACTACGTAACCATGTTCAACAATGGTTGTTCATATTTTTCTATCGCTGTCTGAGGTCATATAGTATATTCCTGACAAAGATCCTTTGTCGCCTTGCATCTCATTAGATCGTCTTGAAAAACGATCATTCTGCATGCTGTTCCTTCCAGAGTGGAAGTCCTACCTGCCCAAGTGTGTGTTTGCCATCTAGTGACAACCGGTGTGCTCCCAACTTGAGCGTGCAGAGCAGGCCCTGGGCCAGGGCCAACTTCAGCTGAGAAAAACAATCGCTCGGCTTTGTTACTCATTCTATTTAGTTTATTCATTGCCTCGGGCGGGGCTTGCGTCGGTTTTTTTTCCACTCTAGCATTTAGACTAAGTAGGGGTGAGACCAGCGCAGCCCCACACATACAGGGTCCGGGGTATTCATGAATGATGCATTCTCATCTGCCTATCAATAGAGAAGTTCAATTATGTACACTTAGCTGAGTATGTGAAGTGGCAGGGCCTGCCTATATCGTCATAAACCTTAGATGCATGCAGTATCCTCCCATAAATGCACCATTTTATTATTTCTTAAAGAGGAACAGTAACTTCGTGGCCAGCTGCAGTGGAAGTCTGTTTGGCTATATTTTTGCGTTCCACCATGGACACACTTTGCATTTTATGTGCTGACTGCAGCAGTGTTTCTCTTACATGAACTTTGGCATGGGAAAGAGAATGGGGGGTTTAGAAATGATAATCTTACAATGAGCCGATGATTTATGAGCAATCAAGGCTCGGGTCCAGGATAAAGTGAGCTCAGGAGTAAAACAGGGTGCGAACGATGCTAGAATAAGAGTGTGGCTAGAAGAAGCCGGAGGGAACGATAGGGGAGTAAGCGATGAATGGAAGAGGGTGTCTGGGGTACCTGGGAGCTTGTTCATGTGTACAGTCGTTGTCTTTTGACACGAGAAACGATAGCTCACTGGTTGATAGTTCAGAGGATGTAGTAGGCAGTTGACCAAGATTACGCCTTTCCACGACCGAAGTTGGTTTCACAAAGATTGCTTGGTTTTGGATTGGCAGCAGTGCATGTTTACAGGCAGCATCTATGGGAAATGTT
Source organism: Smithsoniella earleae (assembly GCA_032356285.1). Taxonomy (NCBI): domain Eukaryota; kingdom Viridiplantae; phylum Chlorophyta; class Ulvophyceae; genus Smithsoniella; species Smithsoniella earleae. The sequence continues at coordinate 2,399 of JAULKQ010069557.1, read as the reverse complement.
AGAAATCAGCTTCCAAGTTGTAACATTTCAAATACTTGTAGTTTCATATACCCATCAAACTCATTCCTGCCTATAGTGTAGGAATGGTACAAGTGCTCAATATAGACGGTATCCGGCTTTCTTGAGGAGCCTTTCTCACGGTAAAATACATATCGCTTAAATACTGCAAAACTTTCAGCCAATGTGTGGGCTGGAATGGACTTGGTCTGAAAGCATTTGAAAAGTCAACCAAGTGCTGTCTGTGCTTGCTCGAAGGCCATCATGGGTTCCTTAGTGCTCAAAAGTAGCTCTCAAGTGTTATCACGACTGTTTCAATAATTGTTCAATTTGAATTACATCTCCTGCTTGTGTACATGTAACGAGAGTTGAGGCTTTCGTAGTGGTATTGGAAGGGAAGCGAAACAGTCAAACTTCAGATTAGTTCAGGCTCAAGGATGACTAGAGATAATACAGGTTCGATTAACACGTTCTGTATTTCTAGCACTGCACACAGCCAGTGATGCAAGTTTGTGGATCGTTAATTTCGGATAACAAAGCAGAGTAGACTGTACCACGTCACTGACAATCATCAGTCGAAGCACTCGCACATTAGAGTATGTTTTGACAGCAGGCATGCACCATGAGATTCTCTTGCAAACTTGTTTTCATCAAGGTCAGCATTACCAACTGTGTCCATATTCTTGAGAATTCAGGCCACCAAACCTCTCAGGCTGTGCAGGAAGATCAAAGATGCCCCCCAGCCAACCCCTGTCGTGTTTGGAGGCCACAGCAACTCAGTGTGGGGTGTGGCATGGAGCCCTGATGGCACCCAGCTAGCCACTGCCTCTTGCGACAGAACTGCCATACTGCGGGACGTCGCGTCCAGCAGGCGCATCCACACTCTGAGCGGGCATTCAGAATATCTCACATGTGTTGCATGGCGCTTTGACGGTGCATGCCTGGCCACAGCCTCTCACGACCACACTGCCATCCTCTGGGATACTGCTGAAGGCACTGCAATCCACTCCCTGCAGAGCCACTTGAGAATTGTCACAAGAGGTACCTGGAGGCCTGCCAGATCTCACCTAGCCACTTCCTTTGATGCCTGCACTGCCCTCCAAGTCTTCAAAGGCCACTCAGAAGCAGTAACAAGTGTTGCCTGGAGCCCTGACGGATGCAAGCTGGGCACTGCCTCCCGGGACTGCACTGCCATCATCTGGCATGCCGCAACTGCCACCCCTGCCCACACGCTGAAGGGCCACTCTAAGGCTCTGAACAGCATTGCCTGGAGCCCTGACGGTGCATGCATAGCCACTGCCTCTACTGACCACACTGCTATCCTGTGGCACGCCACCACAGCCACTGCCATGCGCACTCTCAGAGCCCATACATCCATTGTGTGGTGTGTGGCCTGGAGCCCGGACAGCGCCACCTTAGCCACTGCCTCTTTCGATGAAACAGCGATGCTATGGGATGCTGCAAAGGGGACAGTCAGGCACTACCTCAACGGACATTCCGACACAGTAAGAAGTGTTGCCTGGAGCTTTGATGGTTCCGCCATAGCCACTGCTTCAGACGACTGCACAGCTATTCTGTGGGATGCCACCACAGCCACAGCCACCTCCACCCTTGAAGGCCACCTGCATACAGTGGAGAGCGTTGCCTGGAGTCCAAAAGGCGGCAAGCTGGCCACTGGCTCTTGGGACAACACAGCACAGGTGTGGGATGCAGCAACAGCCACAACCACCTGTGCCTTGCAGGGCCATGCAGGCGTAGTGACTTGTGTTGCCTGGAGCCCCGATGCCACCATCCTAGCCACTGCTTCATGGGACAACACAGCAATGCTGTGGGATGCAAAGACAGCCACAGTCCTGCATGTCCTCAAGGGGCACTCTGATTATGTGCAAAGTGTCGCCTTCAGCCCCACCGGAGCCACCGTAGCCACTGCCTCAGATGACAGTACAGCCATTCTGTGGGACGTAGCCACTGCCACAGCCACACACTCCCTCATCGGCCACTCTCATTGGGTGCTCAGTGTTGCCTGGAGCCCTGACAGAGTGTCTCTTGCCACTGCTTCAGCTGATACCACCATCATCTTGTGGGACGTGGCAACCTGCAAAGCCTTGAAGACCCTCAGAGGCCACTCCTGGATGGGTCTGGTGTGTTGCCTGGAGCCGTGACAGCTTGATGGTGGCTTCTGCTTCTGGGGACGGCACTGCAAGGGTGTGGGATGCAGCAAGCGGCTCTGCCATGCGTGTTCTCTGCCGCCACTCTGGGCCTGTCAGAAGTGTTGCCTGGAACCCAGTCAACAGCACCTTAGCCACTTGTTCAGATGATACAACAGTGAAGCTGTGGGATGTAGAGGCAGCCACTGCCACCCACTCCCTTGAAGGCCACTGTGATTCAGTGCAGAGCATTGC
>JAULKQ010069547.1:0-21297 GCA_032356285.1 Smithsoniella earleae | reverse complement strand
CCTTATTACTAAGACATCAAGAGCAAATCAATAGCATTTGCATGAGTGGTTACCAGGGGCCTGGCAAAAGGCCAGGCATCAGGCCGTGGATTTCGGGATTGAGCCAGCTCCTATTTATAGGAGTGCCACGGGGATGGTCAGGGGTTGGTCTACTGATCTACGACTATTCGGGTTTCACTTCGGTGACCAGATACAATTACAAGTATACTTTATTCTCTCTCGTGACTCCTTCGAAGAACCCATTTGCATTGTAAGATAATCGCCACTGCATGCATACCTCGCTCCTTCAGCGTTCTGCCAATTGACACACCAACGTTATAACTCAGCTTCTCTATAACTCAGCCGCAGACCGCTGAAATCAGGGGTATGAGTTACAGTGAAACAACGCTATTTTTGATATCTCTGGTGACGCATCTCTCAGATTCTTCATCACAGGTGACTCACGTGTCCCACATCGTCAACTGAGCCCCTTGTAGCCACTCATGTACATCCTAACACATATATCCTAGACACCAAATCGTCTATCTGTGTACTTATCCACGTGCACATGGTGAGTTTTGCAGGACAGAACAGCGAACAAAGAGAAGCAGAAAAGGAAACTGGATTTGCATGCATGAACGTACACCTATCTCATAGAAATGATGTGAAAAAACCGAATGTCTGAAGGCATTCCAAACTGATAGAAGACACCGAAGTGGACATGTACAAGTGGCTTGCGGTGTATCAAACCATCCAAAGCAGAGGTCCGGTAATGATAATGTATGGTAGTTCCAACTCAACTTGGCAGATGCAGGTTGTCCACACGTCCGTCAATCGCTCTCAGGACAGGGGTGACAGTAACGACCCACTTGTACGTTGTGCACAGGTACTAGGTCAGTAGGTAAATGATTCGGTGCACAGGATGTAACAGAGGGTTGAGCTGTGTAACAACAGGGGTTACAGGTGATACAACTTCAAGGCCGCCGCACCTGGATTTTCAGCCACATAATTGCTAATTCTTGGCTGCTGCGTTTTGAACACCGAGGGCAGGGAGGGCTGGTGGCAGATGACTCGGCTGCTGAACGATTTTGACAGCCCAGAGCTCTCAACGCCGCTGGATCTGGTACCCAGAGGTGCCGACAGAGACGACTGGGCGTCGTCACGGCTGACACCAGAAGGGCCTCCGGACCCTCGGCATGAGGGCAGAGCGGGCGTGCTTGCTGTCAGAGATGGGTTCCCTGAACGACACTCAAAGATTACACCCCAGAAAATCCAAGGATATCAGATAAACATGCATGGATCTATGTCCTTGTGTGAGAACAGTGTTCACAGACCTGTGTAACTGTAGACAGGTCGCGAGCACTGAGCCAGGGATACTTTGGACTTAATGCTGATACTTGTATGACATATGAGCTGTTCACCACCATCCAGAACAAGCTGTCAATGCGGATTTCGGGATTGAGCCAGCTCCTATTTATAGGAGTGCCACGGGGACGGTCAGGGGTTGGTCTACTGATTTACAACTCTTCGGGTTTCACTACAGTGACCATGTACAATTAAGTGTACTTTATTCTCTCTCGCGACTCCTTCGATGAACCCACTCGTATCGTAAAAGGCTTTTTTATGACTTGGTCGTTGTGGAAATGCCAAAGCGGCCTCGCACACACTCTCAACACCCCCCCGCGCTCAAAAGGCCTCTCCTTTCCGCTCTTAGTGCCTCCCAGGCCTCCAGGGGCACATATGTGCTACAGAGCATTCGATCCAGGCCTCTCACTCACCAGTGACACTCCACACTACGATAACTGTAGGAAAAGCGCCAAACCTTTTCGGTATCAATCTTCTGAGATCTAACGTTGTAGGTGATATAGTGAGACACTCTTGAGTGACCTTGTGCACACTGTCAGCCCTAACCTCTGTGGCACTTGATTACATTGGAGCTGACACACACAGATACCCAATCCCAGATACGACATACACCACACTCTACATTACAACAGGAACAGAGTAGAGCTCTGAGGGCGATCTGAGACTGTGTCTTGCGACCCATCAGTAGCTTCTTAATATGTATATATATTCAATACGGTTTGGTTGTGTGAGAAAAACCAAGCTTATCATTGCATCTCTACAAGACACTTGAGATACCGAGGGTAGATATTAATCTGCATGAGTGGTTCCCAGGAGGTTACAGTAACCACTGCTGTTTTATTCCAGCATACGCTACGACCCCTGACAGCTTAACACTATGGATTGGGACACTTGCCATGGCGGCTGCAGCCTTGCCGAGCATGCACTGACAATAAAGCAGCTCTGTGTTGAGCGGTGGGTTCTTCGGAGTGTATACGATGATAAAATAGCAGTGGTCAGTGCAGTAATTCCCAGATAGTACAGAACTGCCAGTCCCCTTCTATCTGTGCTCACCGCTCCCTTATTATGGAGCCGACACATACCCGACCCACAGCCTGAGCCTAGCCTAGTAGCTAGGCCCCTGGTAACCACCCTCGGTATCTCAAGTGTCTTAATATCTTAAGTATAGAGCACATAACAGATCCTAGTTACGTCCTGTGCATCAATACATTTAGTTGAAAGTGCATAGGAGTATTCACACTGCGCTCCTAGATAAGCTTACGGATGGATGTTGAGATATCGAGGGCAGATCTCCGTAATCTGCATGAGTGGTCACCAGGGGCCTGGCTGCCATTATGGTGGCTAGGCCTGGCCGTGTCCCAGGGTGGCTCACCCCCCTTGTGATTCCATGATACACACAGACTCCTGAAGCCTTCTGCTACCTTGGACTGCCCTGGTATTCCCAAGTTTCATTTATACTCTTAAAGGTTTCGACTAGCACATCTCGAACGTCTGGTTGTAAAATGAGACTAGTCTGTGGCACCAATTAGAGGCAGCAAACTTATCTTCTCTCAGTCTCAAACTTATCTTAAATTTGAGACTGAGAGGGCGATCACCCTCTTACCGACGCTACGTTTCCATCCAAATCTTTACATTATTCAACACTGTCCCTAAGCTTTTGGGAGTGCCACTGCACATTACTTCTGTATTTTTCTGTCCCGTCCTGAACCCATTTTTGTCAACACTTTGGCAATACCACAGTCCTCTCTTATCAACAATACTACCTGATTATTTACACTAGTAATGCCACAGGTGACTCTCAGAGACTCAACTGTCCCTCTCTTCCAAAACGCTTTTTGATGAACAAGCAACAATGGTGTGAATGACACAGGTCACTCCTTCCTCAGGTACGCCAAGGAACTCTGAGACAATTCTGCACTTCCTGAGGCAACTACAAGACTGCCATGGTCAGGCAACTGCATTTGATGATCGAAATGCGCCACAAAGCTGGATTGCCCCAATGTTGAAACAATGCGCGGATGCATTGCGTCACCATGTCCCGCAGGTTTTCAACACACTCGTACTAAACGCGAATATTGAACTAATGCGTAATAGAATCCCTGTTTGAGCGTTTTAACCGGTAGCAGAGGCGACAAGGACATGATATGACCCGCGCGGGTGGTGGCGCGCGCAGCGTGACGGGCGCGCTGCGCGCTGCTGAACGGTTTCATGCGTACAATTCAGTGATGAATGTATCTACAAAGTTTTCGAAAAGAATGCAGTTCGTGGGATCAGAGAGTTGGGAGTGAGATGCTTGTGGCAGGTTGCGTGAACTCCAATGCCAGGGAAGAAGTGAACAGACAAAAAGGCGTTTGTCTAACTGCGTTGTCCGAAAAGTGAAATAGAAGAGTTTTCAAAAACGTACAGAGTGCGAGAATAAGATAGGACTTGTCGCAACGTACAGAGCAAGATGGGGTGAGCATGGAACGGTGACGTAATTGCGGCGTCGAGAAGACGTGATGGCGACTGCGTGCGAATTGGGTGAGCACGCGATGCATCGCGATGAGAGAAGCGAGGCATGGAGAGCTGTGGCGTGATTTATAAAGGCGCATGCGCACGCGTGCCTCGCATTTCGCCTCTATTGCGACCAGTCGCACAAGGCTCGCTTCCTCTCCTATTAAAGAAGCAACACAACGGTGGCAATCAGAATGTGTTTGAAGACTGGGATTAACTAACGAAAGTTGCGGCTTGGCTTTAGAGTAGCTTCTCAGCGCTGAAGAGGTTTCTGGCAGTGCGGTATCTGGTTCGAAGTTCTCGGAGCGTACTTTGCGGTATTTGGTAGTTGCGCAGATGATGATGCTGAGCTGCATTGAGCGAGTCGATGTAGGTCTGACTGAACCGCCCGCGGGGATCATACTGCTCCAAGAACTGCATGGAAAATCGTCGGTTAGTACGGGTTCATCATGGTGGTCAGCGCCCCTGCGACAACATCTGAGAAGAGGGACAAATCTGCCCTCAATACTACCACTGGCACCGAAAAACAGCTAGCGAAGCCTGTAAAATCTGCATTAAGCACCTGGAAAACCTGGCTACGGATCCGCTACGTAAAACGCCTCTTTCTGCTAGGGCCAGGGAGACCGACAGGCCTGCTTGGGTTCTCAGCAGCTTCTCGCAATCTACCGCAAGTACGTTCGCTAACTGCAATACATACACTTCGACCACGATTTCCGCATACCTTGGGCAAGTGTAATAACTCAATAACTAGTAGCAAAATAGAATTTAGACAGATGGTGGGGCAAGGGTCGTTATAGGGGAGGTACTGATGAAGCGAGCTGAGCTTTGAGAACAAACTGCAGAAGTTTCGTACGATGATGCCCCAGTTCGCTGAACGAAAAGCAGTGTAAGTTTCTAACTTAGTTACAGCTCAGCTCTGAAAGGTTGGAGCATAAACAAGACAGCTTGGCCCGGCTACGAGGACAAACAACAGATTACATAAGCACATGCTCCTCGCATTCGCTTGTACTGAATGTAGCCCATGCAGCTGCATGAGAAAATGTTGGAATTTAACGAACCTTACTTACAGTTTTATTGACTTTGAGGTGGAATTTATTCAAAATGCCCGGGTTACAAGTCCTGATCAGTACTCCTACCTCGTAAGTAGAAGATACAAGAGCCGTTTCCGCACAGAGATGAATCTCAATTAAAGTACGAATCCATTAAGTTTCTATTGCGAACATGTTGCGTGTGAAAATTAGGAGAGAAACCTAAATACATGGTGTCCGAACCCAAGCCAACGGAACAGCAAACTCGGCATATGAAGATGACATTTCTCGCTACTGCATTCACATTTTCTCTTGGAATAACTCTTGCCCAATCCATTCCGAGTGTTTAGATAAAATGTGCTAGCTCGATTCAAGCCAGTTGACGAAACACCGCCAGAATGAGTTTAGCTGGGGGTCGCTGTGTGCAAGGGAGAACAGCCACTACTAAAACCTCCCTTCACTAGAGTAAATGTGAAGGGTTTTGTCCGCAACACCTGCTGCAATGGCTGGTGCAGTTGCGTTGGAGCGACACCCATTGCTACGCATACCTCAGCACGCTACCTTCCTCACTATCGAGCGAACATTGCCACAGGCTCTTCTTGAAACTTCAAGTTGTGCGGCGGTCTGTAATGGAAGTCAAATCCCGTTACTAACACTGTTTATAGCGTCCCATGTCCTAGAGGACAGTTGTTCGACACTCAACAGCGTATCGATATGTGAGCAACAGAATGGGTCGCAACATACCCGGTTCTTTCAGCTGTGTTTAAAGAATGATCGTCACAAGTTTGAGAAGAAGCTGTCACACTAATCTCATTAAACAGGAAGCTTCAACCAAGACAAGATCGTCAGAAACGGTTTCGTGAGTTTGACTGCTATTTCATATTTTTGATGCACTACGCACTATCGTTCAACGAGCATGTGCGTTTGGAACATGCAGTCAATTGTGAAATGCAAAGTCTCCACATCGTTCACGCGAGAGTCTTGAGCTCGTGACAGGTTCTTGGTATATCTCGGCCGGCATGCATACGAAATCGTGTTGGGTAAACTTTAAGGGAGGAAAAATAATGAAGACAGGACGCCACCTTACTTCAGAGCATATCGTGGTGACAGAGCCATATTCAACTGGTTCTAGAATGTCGTGCCCAGAGACTTGACTTGGGGAACCACGTAGGCATTGTTACAGGTCTGAGAGGTATTACGTGAGTTTACGTTCCTACTGGGAGGCCTACAATCTACGTTTCCAATAACAAAGGCGGAAAAAGTTGAGGCTACACTCTGCGGTTTCGTCTGTGTATTCAGATGCTGGGCAAATTTTGGTAAACCAATGGTTCTGGATAACACTGAAGGTCGCTTCTAGAAGAAGGGGAATAGCAAACGTGCGATCACCGCAATAAGCCGGCCTTTAAAGCTAAGGAATTAAACGGTGTCTGGTATACGTTTGTAAATCATAATTGTGAACATTGAAAGAAGAATGGGGCGGTGCACGCCCCATGTCATAGAACTGCCCCCGGTCATCCTCACGCTATGATGGCGGGGTGCAATGAGTAATACGGAAAGGTTACTGTTTGAAATCACAACGTTGTAACATACCTCCACAAATCTATCCATTCTTTTCTTGGTGGGCGCTGTCTGGCAATTTTCATGACTTACGTGCTGTTCGCCACCAGTCAAACCAAAGTAATCATCTTCAGCATAACTTCGCCTACGGATGACTTTGGAAGATTTGCTCTTAGGCTTCCTACCTTGAGAGCTGGACCCGGACCTCGCTGATAACGTCCGGGAGCTTGAAGGCTGCGAGGCCTTCTGAAAGCGTGTGAAAAGGTTAAATCACAGGTATACAGTTATTCCTGTCGAAAAAAAACTGCTTGGGAGCTCCATATATGGATTAGGTGGCGTTTTAAAAGAACGAAATAGGGCATAGCGCAGACTCGGGAGTAGCAAAATTCACCTTGACACCTAACTTTCCTGTGCGTTGCTTTCTTGTTTGCATGTCATGGTACTCTTCCTCTTGGAGTTCTGCGTTGTCGCCCATTGCTTCTCCCCAGAATGCGAGCCAGAGAAGTCGCGTGTCCTGGCTCGGCCGTTACAAGCAGCTTTGATGTACCTGATTAACCCGAAGTACAGCAAATCAGAGATCTTAGTGAATCTCGTGCCTTGGATGTTTCGTCACCTGGTTGCGCTGAGCTTGATGTGCTCAGTTATATGAACAGCTGTTTCCGAAGTAATCACAAGAAGCAGCAGACAGCTGGTTGCTACTGATACGTGCGTAATCTGGGTTTATGACGACTTTTCTTCTTCACTGATTTCGTGTTCATGTTCGTTCAGCTCGACACTGTCACCAAGCAGTACTCAGCGGCGGGGGCATACTTAACTCACCTCTTTCGAAACGTGGATGCACAAAAGGAATTGAGGTAGGCTAACATTGACGTGTGTCATATAGAGCGCTTTTTCCGTGTAAGGCCGGTCATCAATGAAGATTCAATGCAGTAAGATTAATAGGGTTTATAAGCCACGTTCATGTCGAAATTAGGGGTATTTCAGTCGCTAAGGGTAAAGTTGACTCCATACTACAGCGCTCTATCGGTGCCCGAGAGCTGAGCATTTCATTCATTTCAATAGCACACGATCCATAGAGCCTTGAGTTTGTGCAGATACGCTCAAGTGAGCCTGCACGTTGCAGTGAAGTACTACCTTCTCCGCAACGTTTCCGTAGTTCTGTATTGTGTTAACTTTGCGTCTCTTCATTGGTATGGTACCGTATAAAGCTTGGATCTATTTGAAGTATCTACTCAAGTGGAAGTATTTCATCAAACAGTGAACAGTGCGGTGCTGGATGATTTTAATCTTGACAACCCGAGGCACACTTAACGCTCAGCATAAGTCTCTGGTAACTGTTTTTCATATATTTGGTTGTTGGCGGGGCGATGTATATCTTAACGAGTTCGGCTTTCGTTTATGCAGTCCACCCCTGGCAGGTGTTAAAAAAAAAAAAATCTGATCGGTGCATGACACCACTTAAAATCATTTCATAGCTTGTGAAACGGACAAGAAGTGCGTGGCAGCTCTGTTCGCGCTGGATATACAAGTTCGAGCAACAATGGTACTTCATGCTCGTTTTATGCTAATCACTTTACGCTTGAAGTAATCGGAAGTGACTGTGATGTGTTACGCCTTCTCTCAACTCCCGACCATGATATCTTGAGTAGTCATATACGATCGTACCTGTCATTTTAGAGAGTGCGCGCTTGCCACTGCTCTTGGGGCACGCCACGAATTGAACAACGCTTCTGATAAGACCCCAGGGTGCATCTAATCAGCTGAGCACAGGACTCGTGTATTTCGTTTCATGCTGTTCGCTATAGGCTGGTCGCGAGAATCAGTTGTGTGGTTACACATTAAGTGCTAGGGTGAAGTTCGGGAATTCATGAGCACTGTGTATCATTCCAGGACACACGCCTTTATCGATAGCATTATTAATTTATTATCACCACCTTCCGCGATCTCAGTCCCTCTATGAACTGAACCTTGCCTGTGAGATGATAAGGCGTTGAGCATTCACAAAGTGCTAGCATCCTTTTTCAAGTAAGACCTTGACAATCTCTTCGGGTGTATACCTCACGGATTTTTATATGCAGATGACTTGAAAATCGCTCTCCTGATGGCTCGGGACTCCAGCTTCGTAACTCATCGAGTTGCTGAACTGTGTGTGGCTAATGGCGGGGGAAAGTTTGCTTAACATTACTCATTACTCGCAAGCACATTTCTCCTACATATTATTCTTTTATCATTTATAGAAGCTCAGAAGGGTAGTTCTTTCTACACGCAGATGACAACTGTGTAGCTGGAATCAGGATTGCAAGTATTTTCGGGAAGCTGTGCCACCAGAGTTTGACAAGAAATCAAGTTGAGAAGTAGTAGAGACATCACATTTCTACCGGCTATTGGTAGTTTCCTAGACAGTTGGCAGCATCCATTCATACCGACAGCGCCAAGCGCCATCAAATTCTGTCTCTTGAGATTGAAGATTGCTTCCCTTGCCACTGGGCTATTTTCCCGAAAATGATGAAAGATGGCTGGCAAAATGTCGTGCTATAACCACTATCTTTTCGCTCAATTAGAGTTACCATCTAGGTTGCAAGGAGCCCGTGTGACGAATGAATGTAAAGAATCAGACTATTTATAGTCCCTTCTGGAAGAGGTACGACAGCCAGTTCATGTTGAGTTAAAAATAGACAGTGCTATCAGGACTGTCACTCAGAACAACTGGAAGTCCGAATCCGTCAACCAGAAGTCACAATTGTTCTCGGCTTACTCTGCACTTTCCCAAAACCTTTTCAGCATTTTTGATCCGTGCAATAGCACAATAGACGGCCTCTTAGCATAAATTTCCTGTGGTGTTCGTGCACTTAAGTTCAGCTTCCTGATAGACAAAGCTGACAGTGTCTGCATGTCTGTAGGCTCATACTGTTATTCTAGAGATGCTGGATCAATTCATTCTCACTTGGCCTTCTGTCAGGCCCAAATACTTGAGAGGAAACACCACAACGTTTTCTGTTGCACATTGCTGTGTTCCAGCTCATGAAGGCTAAATACACATGAGACCACAAACACCATAGAGGAGGCCCTTGCCCATAAGCACCAAAAGTGAACAACATGCTTTTTTGAGCTCTGCAACTTCAAGACACGTGTGAGACCGTTAAAAGTTGTTAATAACGTCGCAAGGTAATTCGAGTAATAGTATTCTGTCGGATCTCCTATGAGAAACCTTCTCTAATGAGGTTCTTCGTCACATGTGCACAAAAGCACGTCTTCTTGTGTACAAGCCCCAAATACAAGCTTTTGCTCAACTGGATTTGTCAGCAAAGAGAGTCTTGAATGAGTTACCAGGTACCAGTGGAAGGTTTGTTGAGAGTGCCCTTTATGCTTGCATGTGTCCTGCAAAGGAGAATAGATCGTATCTGAGAGGCCATTGCTGAGGCTTTGTACAGAACATTTCGGTTGTTTCATCCTTGCGTACAGATTCAGTACCATAGTCAGTGTACTAATTGTCTGCTGTACACAATCACTGAGGCGACCTGGACTCCATGTTCCTGTCACAAGTACACAGGATAGTCTGATCTAATGTTTTCAACAATGAAAACTTTTCATGGTAAAGAATAATGCTTTATTGCTTGCAGGGAACGGTAATTGAAGAAACCAAATTGCTTGCGTGCTGCTGGTGTTGCACCGAGACTTACAGGCCAAACAGTTCCTCCCATGGATACTCAGGATACAGATAGATGTTGCAAGATCGTTCAGAGGCACCCCGGTTGGATGTATCTGAATGACTTTTGAGGGGCTATTGCTCAAAATTGGCTGGTGATAAAGAGCCATGGAGTTAGACGCGGACAAGTCTTACTCTTACTGGTGCAATGACTCTAGCCCTTAAATCCATGCCTCGGCGTAAGTTACTGGGCGATGTCAAAGGGTGCAATCATGCAGGATACTGAACTGGGGCTGGATATTTTGTAAGGTAGAACGGAACGGACTTTCTGTGACTCACGGTAATGTTTGACAGACATTACGTCGGCTAGGCCCTCTGGTAGCCACCGACGCGAACAGCTTAGCGTTTCATTGTATGAACAGATCAATACCTGAATATTGAACCCATTCTTTGCATGCAGACAGAGTTGAGCATACATTCCGTGGGATGAACGTTTGACTTGGAATCCATGCCTGCATGCGTGGCACATAGCATTGTGGGTGTAGCATCACAGCCCGTTTACACAGTTCTACCGAGAGAAATACCAGGTACACTTGTAAGATTAGATTCCGTGATCCGGCGAGTCTTAAACGTGAAGTACTGTGCAGGAAAGTCATTAGGAAATTCACAGAGGGAAGCAGCACTGCTGATAACTGCCAGCATTTGCGAGACAATACGTAAGTTGAGTTTTACAGCGATAATACTACATCCTCAGACATGATGGAGTCCTCGTTGTACCCTTAGATCAATGGCCAAACTTGACGGCCGTGGCGTGAAACTCCGATTCGTAGTCCGTGCACGAAATACTGAGAGGTGCGGCGTGTCGCCTGCAGTCTAGTCCAGGTACGATGAAGCCTAGATTTTGATAATTGTGATTAGTTAAGCGGTTGGTACCTTTCCACTCTTGGCATATATTTGATCAATCTTTCAGCCCTGGGCAAACTTTGCTGCAACAGTGTGTTGTTGTAACTGGGCAAGCTCATGAGTGGCACTACTGAGATACTATCCTACTCTGTTGTAACTTAGCCAGGTTCGATTCAGTTGTTAGTGTTTACCTTCTGCGCTATGTCTGGCTGTGGCTGGATCTACCTTCTCGGGGACATACTTTGCAGGCATGGCCCTGAGTATCATTCGTGATTCGTAAGCAATCCGAGTTACAGATCTTGTTTAGCGGTCTCACTCTTTCTCATCTCTATCATGCCAGCTCAGGACTTTTTAGGCTAGGTCCAGAATAGACAAATAGCTTTGAACTTCAACCTTCCTCCTTGGCAAGTTCATCACTCATTACACAAAAAGTTTGGGATTCTTATGAAAGTTTTCAGACGCAGTGAAGATTAGCTATTGAGCTCGAATTCACAGTATCAAAGCAGTCATCTGCTCACTGTGCATTTCTGCACCCATGTCTGCGTTGTGTTCATAGTGAATATGTACCTATTCCAGTCGCCGAGCGCAGTCTACAAGCCATTTGAGAAACTTCTTTGTACTTGTGGACGACCTGATTTATCAAAAGCGACTCCGTTGGAAAAGGTACAAGCAGTCCCGGGCAAGTTTAATGCAAACGTATTCAAACGAAGGGTTGAAGGATCAATTAAATGTGTACATTCCGCATCGCACTCCTTTATTTTTCAAAGTCGTTTCCATTGAGGTTGCAATGTGCACACAATAGTACACTGTTTTTTCCTTTGGAGGTGGTTTCAATACTGCGGGAAAGTTCTGTGTTCGAGAAACCGCAACATTTGGCGAATTTACTGGCGCACAAACGGAGCAAGTAGCTCTGATATCCGAAGACTTGAAACCAGATTCAAACTTCACAGCATCTTAGCCACATGGAAGGCTGAAAGAGGGAGTAATTCGCTGCTTCACTAACAAGCCATGGCAACTCACGGAATGCCAACCAGTACCTCCACGTAGCGCGAAAGAAAGAAGCAGGCGTAAATGATGTACAGGACTAGGGTGTTTACGAGCTTGGCGGAATCGCTCGAGTGAAGAGAACATAACGATTAGACGCGAGGAACTCAAGCAAACTAATGGCCTTGATGGCCCACCTTGATCATCATCACGTCACGAAGGACGGATTGAAGGTTTTATGGGGCTTACAGAAGCTGAAAACAGAGGTCTGCACTCCCGTTATGAGTAAATCCCAAGCGATCCCTCGGCGACTGGGCATGCAGCACGTTACAGCCACAGCTTGGATGGGCACGCGGCCAACGAAAGGGACCTGAGTTACAGATAATGTCACCTTCTAGATTGCCCACCGGTTTCTCTTGGGTGCCACTCTAACACTCCAATCAACTGCGAACATGTCGGTACGCGCGGCCACAGGGGTTTCAAAATCCATGCTGGTTCAACGTCTACGGGCACAGACTTATTTCATTAGTTTCAAGACATACAGTAGACCAGTTGCACCGGCGGGAACTTGTCACGAGCTCTTTGATTCACTTGTGAGAAGTGCCTGGCATGGCATGCAACAAGGAGCGCATGTCCTCTGTTGTTAGCAAGAAGTTGCAGTTGAGTCAACTGCCTGTGATTTGTTCTGATGCCAGCAATTTAATTCATTGCATTTGCAATTTTGACTGTGTGGAGTCAGGAGCACAAGGTTGCGAAGAAAATGCCTAATGCAGCTGAACGGCAATGCGTAAGCTACTAACAAGAAATCTGAGGAGATAGAGCGAAGTAGGCCATGAGGCAGCTGATCTGAAAAGGATTGATGAAGAATAGCTGGGGAAGTTCTGTGCTTGATTTGCCTTGACGGCGACAATATACTGACAGTGCTGAGTCTACAAGTCATCAAATCTGATCAACATGTTCACTTTAGACGAAATTTCCACACTCCCCTGTGGATTATCTGGATCCTCATCTTGAATTACTTTGTACTTGGTAGCCAACATCTGTTGATCTGTGTTTCATGCTCACTCCTTTTGGAAACTTCTGTGAGTCTTTGACCTACATGTCAAGGTCGAAAGTTATTTATTATTTTTTCAAATAGTAGAAAGAAAATCACCTTGTAGTTCCTTCTATAAAGTATACGGTGTGTTAGGCATGAACTGAAGACAAGCGGCTGAGAGTGCTCACCAACGTGTCGAGGCTTCTTTTCTAGACTACCAAATTGTGGAACCACATTTCTTGGCGCTAATACCGAGGAAACTGGATCACACAGCTGGGCTGGGACCTCCAATTGGACGAACAAGGATAAAATATGATATATATGTGTATAACGATGGTTGGTACTTCGTTCAAATGCTTTAGCTAGGAAGAACTAATAGATCATGACAGATACTCCTTTCACACTGTTGAATGCGCGCTTTTAACAGACTCTCAAAGCGGTCTGATTATTTTTAAATATACAATATTCCAATGCCGGATTTACACCTGAGCTGCGTTATGCACGTGCGAACTAAGTGTGAGTTCAAGCTGTGACACATGAATACTTGATACGCTTAAGTGCACAGTCTTCTCGGTCACATAATGTAGGTTCTACGTTTGCTTTGTGCTACATAGTGTACCGCATTGGGGTGCCAGGTCTGACATGGCAATACACAAGCATCAACTAGTTTGCCAAATTCTAGGCTGCAGCTCTCAGTCGTCCCGTTCGGCAACCTTAACGGTGATGTGTGACGTTCTCTTCATGATGCGGACAGCCCGTCCTTGAGCGCGTGGTCTAAATCGCTTCATTGTCGGGCCCTCATCACAGTAGCACTCGGATACGTAAAGTTTGGACTTTCTGAGTCCCAAGTTGTGCTTAGCATTCGCCGCTGCTGATAGCAAGACCTTCAGAATCGGCTCCGTTGGCCTACACCATTAATATGTTGTGGAAGAAATCACCGTTAATTCGCGAGAAAAACACAGAGAAAGTACTAATAAAATAGAGTCAGACTGTACACCACGCTCGAGAAGCATAGGTATCAACAGACAGCTACGAGGAGGTCCGCGAGGTTTCACGAGGTAGCAAGCAACAATCTTCTAGCAGAACCATATCCTAGACTAGTATCCTGAAAATAAACAGCAGCGGTTCATTCATGACTTTTCAATCTCACAGCTGCGGTTGCATAGAACTTGATGCTTCGTCCGCAACAAGAAATCGAGACCAATATCCTCACTACTGATACATGACTACGCAATGTGACGTTTTCAATAATCGATTGGCAATAATTGGCGAGAGTACTACAAGCAGCGTGGTTAACTTAGAGCTCGCAATACACGGAGCAACCATAGTCACAACCGTAAACCTCGATATGCACGTGTAAATCTACGGACAGCCTGAGACTTTGCTAGCTCAGTACAGAAACATGCAATGATTTTAGCATGTATATGATTTTTTTGGGACAACAATGAAGAAGGGGCTGTGCAAAGGCAGTTCAGATTCATTACCTGTGCGGCAAGTAAGTCAGGATGATCAGTGCTTCTTCATAGGTACGCCCACGGATGGCATCTAACACTCTTCTAACCTTGTAAGGAGAGCCGCGGTGGAATCGCAGAATTGCTTTAGCCTCTTCGTCGTTTGAGAACTCAGGTTCAGTTTCTGCGAGCGGCGCCTCTGCAAGAACTGGCTCTGCAGCAGCAGCTCGACAAGGAGCAAAAGAGCGTAAATTTGGTGCCAGAGATGTTTGCCTTACGGAAACACTCGGTACTCGGACGGTGCCGGCTCTGTTGAAAAACATGTTGAGCTTGCTCACAAACAAGCTAAGGAGTGCAGATCAATTTCACTCTCGTAGCTAATGGGAGAGTTGATCTGATTCTTGTTATAATTAATGTCCAGCACTTTCCGTACAGAGCTCACTTAGCGGTTGTGGTGCTTCTCACGTGAGGTACAATATTCGCACGTGGCGTGTACACCTATGCCACAAGCATATCAATGCAACTCTGTAAATATAAAACAAGAATAAGTCCCGAGAAAACCGGGGTTCTGTCCAACCCCTGCTTGACATCATGATGTGAAGGCAGCACCAATTGTTTGTCTATCCTCTCTTTCCGTGCTTCGGGACTTGGTATTTTGGTTGTGGTTCTTGTCGAAGCATGTCGCGCTGGCAATTACAACAGTGAATGAAAGATCTGCACAGCCGCGCAACCTCAAGTTTAACAAATGGAAACTCATCCCGTCCAGAGCGAGTCTGATGTGGACCTTGACAAACACTGCTTAGAACGCCACGCCAGACACGTTTCGTTGCGGGGATTTGGTGCACAAGGTACGACATAAACTGCTGTAGCAAATTCATCTATGACATGTTTATTTATCATCCTGATGGCTTCACATTTCAGATATCCCAGCATTATTTCGTTGTACGGGCTAAACTATAACAGACTGGATGTGATGTGGAGTAGTTTGGTCCCTGGCGTTACCTCTCAATTTCATAAAACGCCTGAAAAAAACTCTTATCCAAATTTATGAATGACCTACATTTGTCTATCTACTATAAAGCATTGTGTTACCTCAAGTCTATTAAGCCCCTTGGTCTAGTTCGGCTTGCCTATTCCATCTACAGCTGGAGCAGGCAAAGTCAGATAAATTTATAAATTTTTGGAACAATACTAGTTAGTGTGTGGATGTGGGATTCGCTCAGCGGATTAGCTGGCTTGCAGCGATGTGTAGAGTGTGCATTACGCATCGTTTTGAGCATGTTGCATTCAGTGCTGTGAAACGCAGGACAGCAAACGCTGAATCGTGCACGTGTCCTCTTGGTGGGAGCCGGCGGATTAGGATGTCCTTGTGCGTTATACTTGGCTGGTGCTGGTGTGGGCACCATAGGAGTCGCTGACCACGACACAGTTGCGTTGAGCAATTTACACAGACAAATCGGTCACAGCGAGGATACGGTGCGAACCACTGCTTTTTTATGTATCCATGCTTCTGTGTGTATTTCATAATGTCGCGGATAATAAGCCTCACATTGAACCTGATAAGGCGCGGAGAGTGATGGGTGGCTACACTTCCGGTGGCGAAACAGGCGTGTTATTACCTGGCATGCCCTGTGTAACAAGCATTAAAGATTTTTCTGTTGTTGGTTTTCGTGTGTGGAACGAATGTATACTGCCAGTCGTCACTCCATGGGCACGGCACTTCAAGGCAGCGTATATTAACAGTGCTGCCCAAGTATGCTAGTATTCTTGGTTTCAGAAAACGCCTTTTTGCGATAAAATCAATGGAGCTTATGAATCTCTTTCTGTTGTCTTGGTTGCTCAAGACAAGCTCTTGGGTGATACGAACAGCCACAGTGTAGTACAATGGGAAACGATCATCGCGCGCTTCTCCACATGAACGTTAGGTAGCTTTTGAGGACATATGTTTTATACTGATTCGCCATACTTTTATGAGAATCAAGATGGTGCACACCTGCATCCACGTTCTTCAAGCACCTGGTACGATTACAGCCCCATCTTCAGTTTACAATCAGATACTTGATTCTTATTCCATATCAAAGCATTCCAACGTTAACTTTAACAACATTAAACTGCAATTTATAACGTCTAAGTGGCGCCGTGATTAGCGGCTGTTCGCAAACTGTCAGGGAAACTCGACGTACCCGCCAGGGGATGGTCTATGCTTTGTTTGTGCTTGGATCTTGGTCTATAAGCAGATATTTTGCATCGCGTGAAACTTTTGGCAGATGAATGTTTGGTCGTGTAGTTGGTTGTTTCCGCTCTATCCGCTTCTTGAGAGGGCTCATTGTCGATGGTATCCAGCCACGCTGTTATCAGTTTCAGGTAGACATGTAGCTAGTAAGCGGTCTTATCACAGCAACTGTTCGTCCTCTCGTCCTTCTGTGGTCGACATAGCTGCGCGAGACGTTCCGGAGTAACAAGCAGGTCTACTGATTGTGTTGCTGCACAACAAATGTCTCCATCCGTCGTTATCTGTGCACTTTCGTTTTGTTTCCAAAACTTGTACAACAAGGAGACCATTTACGGGCGAACCCCTTGATCAGGCCCAAGGTAAGGCTGATTAAAGTCGGAAAGCAATCGAACTGGTGTTTTATGAGAATTCGGCACAATACAGAGTAAACCGACTAATAATGATGTGTTACGATTTATCCGGTTTGTCTTATTAGATTCAAGTCCACCTTGATCCACTGAGATAGAATCAGGGTTGAAGACAAATTCGCCGTCAGCAATAAGTATCAGTTTTACGTTAATATTCTTTACAGTGAGGTCAGTGAACACACCGTGCCTTGTTAGCTCAGTCGGTAGAGCGCACGACTCTTAAGAGCGATGTTATCATCGTGTGGTCGTGGGTTCGAGCCCCACACGAGGTAATATTTTGAATTTTACGCAGTTGCGATGAGACATGCTGACTGTCTCGAATTGACTCCATCTTCACTTTCGTGTGTACAAGTACAGAGCATTTCGTGGATAAACTTGGTCGATCATTAACACTGTACAAGTATAAAAAGTATCACGATTCGCTGGACCATCGGGGGGGTCTGGGGGATTTTGTCGACTTTCAAATGATTTTGGGTTGATCATTTCCGAAAACTTTGTACTGCAGGACTCGTGGCGTGGTTCTTGAATTTCCCAAATCCATCTGTTTGCTGGCCGAAAGACAAGAAAATTGCGTTAATTTTACTCGTGATTTTGGTGCCTGCAGGTTCAAACCCTAAAGACCCACTCACTGAAAGCCAGATGCTTGGCTATCAACTCGGACATCTGTTTCGTGACTCACGACACCGGCGTGACGCAGCATAACGCCGTCGATTTGTGCACGCAGTACGACGTCGTTGTCGACTGTAGCGACAACGCGCCGACGCGGTACTTGGTCAGCGATGCATGCGTAGCCGCCGACAAGCCGCTGGTTTCCGGCGCGGCGGTGGCTACAGATGGCCAACTGACGGTGTACAACTACAACGGCGG
Source organism: Smithsoniella earleae (assembly GCA_032356285.1). Taxonomy (NCBI): domain Eukaryota; kingdom Viridiplantae; phylum Chlorophyta; class Ulvophyceae; genus Smithsoniella; species Smithsoniella earleae. The sequence continues at coordinate 3,348 of JAULKQ010069547.1, read as the reverse complement.
CCCATGCTACAGGTACGATACGACACAACACGGTACGACACGATGCTATACGATATCGGTGTTTCTCTGCAACAAAGTGTCAACGCTCGGGACCTTTTTCGCATCTGAAAACTTCCTTTCGACTTAAATAATAATAATATCTGCATTTCGTACTGACCAGAGTGAAGCACTCCAAAACCTCAGCTTCCCTGCGGTAAACAATCCTCTCCTTTCAACTTTTCGTGCCTCCCGGTACCTCGACGAGCGGTTACGCGCCATGGAGCGTTCGGCCATGGACTCGCGCGCGCCGACATTCGAACCCCCGGTTCAAAGCAGTGGCTACAGAACCTTCGCCGCACGAATCAAGGCGTATTCATGTTGGCAGTGCACCCGGCGTCGCTTGAGAGTCCACTATGTGTGATAATACGAGATTATCACAGGTAAATATATGCCAAAGGTGTCTGATAAGCATCGGAATGCGCCAAACCCTTTCGGATTCAATTGTCTGAGATCTTACTGTGTCGGTTATGTAGTGTACTCTTGACTGACCTCGCACGCAGTCTCAACACTATGTAACCGACAACTTAGGTGGTGTCTTGGCCTTGTTTGCTCCGAAGTAGGGAGCTGGATGCTCAGGCGAGCATGATAATAATCAAACTCCATCATCGAAAGTTTGTTTTTGATGTCCCTGGAAGCAGTAGGCTGGCCTACGCTGTGCAAAGGGGCAAACTTGTATACGAACGTTAACATTGACTTAGCTGTCGCGTTTGTTTCCTGGCGATTGTTTGGACCAAAAATTGAGGTACGCGTCGTGGGAATCCATGGGCATGGCTCGGGCCAACTCGCACCACAGCGTCTGTTAAATTTTAGAACATATGTGAGACAATTTTTTGCTTCGAGAAAGACTTATTGCACCCAAAGTTGTTGTAATTTTTCGTGTGCCTTGCCTCCAGGTAATGCATGGCGAGAATCGCCGAATGCGCGGCCAGTGATCAGAGCAACAACGACCGCACATTCTCTCTCAAACAGTGTCTCTTCATTTTTAATTCCCACTCATTAGTTGACGTTTTGCACCGTTGGTGGAGCCAGCATGCCACGTGCACGGTTTTTCGACTCCCTCTCGCCCAGCTGTCAACTTCCGGAGTGTTGGGAATCGAAAAGCGCCAAATCCGTACTGGATTTAATTGACTGTTGACATCTATTATGTCGTACATATAGTGGTTCGCGGTGTCATGATTCATCATTTAACACGGAGCATCATGGCTCAGCCGCAGTGCCAGGATCCATAGATCGCAGCTGTAAGTGCTGATGGTCAACGTTTCTTCACAACATTCGACGCCTTATTGATTCCTAACACAATGGCAGCTTGATGGACTGGTTTTTGACAGGCGTCCTCGACTAACTTCGGGTCGGCGTGTAGCAACGCTTGTGGTTTTCGGAACGTGTCTCGGAAATCTAAATGCTAAGAACACCTCTTGCTGTAGCCGCCAAGAAGAGGCGGCGATGCGCAGTGTCCATTAAACTACAAATATTCCAACATTGTGAAGTCGTTGTTGCTCTGATCACTGGCCGTGCGTATGGCGATTCTCGCTATGCATTATCTGGAGGCAAGGCACACGAAAAATTACAACAACTTTGGCCCAAACAATCGCCAGGGTTTGTTTGCTCTTGAGGACATGCAGCCATCATGTGCACAGCTGTTATCAGCAAAACACAGTGCACAACAAGCAGGGTGCTGTACCGTGTACCAGTGCCTTCATCTTGCATTTAACGTAGAATACATCCAGGGCTAGTGCACAGTACTCTTTTTGCAATGGAACACGAAATAAGCCGAGATAACCAAACGAAGTTGCCGTCTTGCACGCTTAAATTCCTAACGATCGAGAAGTGAAAGGCCTGAACTGTTGAGTCTGTTCGGACTGCCGCTCAATTGGTGTGTGCACTGTGTACGCTGTAACATCCGACAGAGTACAGTGGTATATTTTCATTTTCTTCGTGCCTTCAGCTTACCGAAATAACCTCGCTCGAGTTCGGGAGCAGACAGCTGTTGCACTGATTTCAGTTCGACCTGCGCAGCTATCTCAAATTTCACCAAAAAAATCGTCAAAGAATCATGCACAGTGCATCAATAATAGTTTTTTTAATAATATTTTGCAACTGGCGCCCAAAATAAGGCGTTTTTCGCCCTCCATCTTGAAGTTTTCTGGCCCAGGCGCCTGCGAGCTCCTTAGTATGCTTCTGTGCGGACGCGTGCACAGGAACTGTCAGAAGTTACAACAGGAGTTACGTAACAGTCCAGCCTTTGCAACGTCCAGATCCCCTGCCCTGTAACAAGTTTAATTTCGGGGCTTACTGCCGTTTTTTCACCGTTTTTTTCACAGCTGTTTCCGACGCGCGCAAAACTCGAGCCTACGCATGAGTGGCGAATCCACACTTCGTACACGCTTTGAAAAGCACGAGAAGAGGGCCAACGATCTACCTCTTTATCTCGTGACCCCATCCTGGTTAATCACCAAGATGGCAACTTCGTTTGGTGTCAACACATTAACTGCAAACACGGCGAAGCTAACATGCGTTGGCCGGGCTGTGAAGTCTGAGTTACAGAGAAGCCGAAACCCTTTCGGAATTCGATCGTCTGAGATCTTAGCTGTGTCGGTTATGTAGTGTACTCTTGAGTGACCTCGCACGCACTCTCAACACTTATTCACCGATATTACAAAGGTAGACTAGTGTCACACAGACTTGCTGTACTGTCACTGTCACAATGACTGTTCACTAACTTCGGGATATGTCGAATCTAACAAAGGAACATCACACGAGATCTGATAGGCTTGTCACAACCAGTCCGGAAACCTCTACACGCTTCCGGGTCCACTACAGACTTCCACATTCCTCCGGAGAAGTCCACACACTTCCACTACATTCTAGAATCTACTGATTATGTAATGGATGCTTCCAGTGCTGTAACAAATACTGTAACAGAGTGGCATGATGAAACGACAAGAGAGGGTGCCATGAAGCAGCTGAACCAGCGCAATTGCAAGCGGAGTTTACAAAGCAGGCTCTGGGCTCGGGAACAGCTAGAGACACAAAATAGAAAACAAGCACCAGCTCAAAGGGTACAGCTTGTGCAAGCATGCCCGAGAAAGCTGGAGTGAAGACTGATTTTGCAACAGTGTGTTCATGAGCATCAGAAAACGAACACACAGCATCCAAACCGACAAGAACGACGGTAATACTTCCTTCGCAGCGTCCACGACAGCATTTCGGTGTCCGATCAATGGAAGCAGCTTTGTAGGAAAAGCGCCAAACCCTTTCAGATTTAACTGCCTGAGATCACACGCTGTAGGGTATACAGTGTAACACTCT